>BQNB010100765.1:3714-24630 GCA_026074375.1 Tanacetum coccineum
TTGTTTCCTTGATTTCATAAGTCAAAACTCACCAAGCTTTTTTGTCACAGTTTGTAAGAAAACCAAAAGCCCTTTTTCTCAATCAAAAATAAGCAAGTAAAAGTGAATTTTAAAAGTCCAAAATTGGCGCACAAGTCCCTTAGATAGAGTACTCAACCTGTTTAAGCTTCTTTTTGCTTTTAGAGCATATTTGACAGCTTAAAATAAGCTGTCAAATAAGCCCTTGAGGTTTTCCTTAAAGCTCACCTGGTGCAAAGGGGGAACTTTAGGCTCATTGTTCTCAGCCATTAAGCTCACTCAAGCCCAAGTATTTGGCTTATTTCTAGAGCATATAAGCCCTAGTATAAGCCCTCAAAGTCTCAGCCCTTGATAAGCTTATTTGTGTGCTTATTTTTAAGCTCAAACATGCCTCTTGACTGTTTTTGAATCCCTTAGGCTGTAGGATTGCTCATTTTTTGATTTTAGCTATTTGAGCTTATCCCATAAGCTCAAAATTGTGTCTTAGTAGCTTTTAGGTTAAGTTAGATAGTTTAGCTTGCTTATTCCTTTTTTTTAGCTTATTTGAAAGTCCAAGTTTATCAATTTAACCTCTTAAGCTTTGGTTAAGCTTTTCTGTCCATAAGCTTCCCACAGCTTATTTAGCCTAGCTTTTCCTTTTCTTTTTAGCCCATTTAACTTAGTTTAGACCTTTTAGCTTATCTAGTTCCTTGTCTTAGCTTAATTTGACCCTAAGTCTAAAAGACTTAGCTCTTTTTTAGCTTTTAAGCCATTTTAGCTGCTGTCAACTTTAGGCTTATTTTCTAGCTTATTCTTTTGACAAAAGCTGAAAGTGCTTTTATTAATGTTGTTCAAATTAAGCTGGTTTATAAGTTTGTAGTTTTAAGTTTTTGCTAAATCTTAATTTTTCAATAAGCCAAAAATAAGCTAGGTCGTAGGGGCTGTTTGGTATATCTTTGATAGTTTAGGGGCAATCATTTACACTGGAGTGTAAATTTTAGATACTTTACCCGCCTACCCTTAAGTTTCATTTTGTACATTTCCTACCCTGGACTTTTCGAAAAATAAAAAAAAGGGGGAAAGACAAGAGGCCGGGTGAGCAAGACTCGAACCCGGGACCTCTCGATACAAGCCCCCTTTTACCAACATACTTACCACTGCGCCCTTGGGTCTTTTTCGTTAAAGACTCAAGGGCATTGATATTTAAGCACGTTTTTAGCTTATAAGCTTATAAGCTGTTAAGCTTATTTTCGGGCTTATTTCCATAGCTTATTTGTGTCTCTTATTTTTCGTAGGACTATTTCAGTGTAAAGTATTTTGTGTAAATTTTTCAGAATTTTTTGTAAACGTTTAATATTTTTTATAATTTAATTTAGTTAAAAGTTTATTTAATTCATAATAAATACAAAAATTATCAAAAAAATATTTTGCTTTTTTAGAAAATTTTCTTTTGTCATCTAGTTTGTAGGAAAAATATAAAAGTTTTCGTAGGGTCATTTTTATAACTTTTCATCGTTTAAAGAACGGGTCCGGGTACGGGTTTTTGTTTTTACTCGTTTTTGGGTCAAACGAACTCCGTTTTCGGTCTAGTCTTTTTCATTCTTCGTTATTTGACCCGTAGAGTAGTTTAGAAGTGAAAAATTTTCCGTAGGGTTATTTTTAAAGATTTTAGGTTTTCCCCCTTTTGTACGGGATTCGGGGTTTCGTTTTCTAGTTTAATTTCATAATTTTTAGGTTTTTCTTAAACGTTTTAGTCCGTTATTGTTTAATTTGACTTATTCAACTTCCCAAACTCATTCCTTCCTTCAAACTCAAATCTTCGATCGTATCGATTTACCATTCCAGCCTCGTTGGGGATTTACGACCCGGGAAAGCTCTATACTACTTCTCGGTATCATTGATTGTTGGTTTTTACACTTCTATATATATTTTATATTTTATTATATTTTATATATATTTACGGTGTGAATCCGGCACGATCAATTTTTGGCGCCGTTGCCGGGGAGGCTGTGCAACCGTTTGTCTTTACGTTTGACCATCTGTTTTTGAAACATCGAACTCCGGTGAATTCGATTCTACGAGACTTGGTCTATCGAAAAGCCTCCTTTTTGAGGAAAATTTTTGTTCTGGGTTTTCAAAAGGTGAGAGTAGTTCTTTTGTAGAACTTCTTGTTATGCACTACCTGAACAAATGACAATAAATTAGTAGGATATGTCCTGATGAGAGAAATCAGATGTAGTTTCAAAATAAATAGAGTTTTGGTCTGCTACTATATCAGATGACAAATACGTCGTATTCAATTGATCTGAATACGCCGTATAGGTCTGTTGAATGTCAGTACGCCGTATAGAGTTCACAGAATATGTAGTATTGTTTGGAAGATCAGATACGTCGTTTAGACTGTAAAACTCAATACGCTGTCTCGAGCAAAAGGTTAGATACGTCGTATCCAACTAGTAGATACTGCGTATCAGGTGATCAATCAGAACAAAATACTTATTTAAAAACAATTAAATGCGGGAATTTAAACAAATAATTTAAACACACAATGCGAATAAATACAAACAGAATTTAAATAATTAGATTACACTAATTAAATTGGTTAATGGTTAGAAATTACTAATAGATAAGGTTTAATTAATTTTCACTCCTCGGCAACGGCCAGCCAAAAACCTGATGTGCTGTCGTGTAGGGTCAATTATTTGATTATCAAGTTTTAAATTTATATTTAGCTGACAAACCTAAAACAACACTTTAACGGGAAGTGTACCCGATCAAGATGGAGTTTCGTAGGTAAGTGGGTGCTGTACAGATAAGAGTGAAACATTAATCCTATATTCTATCAGTATTTTAACTAGTTCTAATTAGTCTATTTACTGGTTAAACCTATGCTATATACATTGTCTAATGATATGGGGGGTTTTCAGCCCTCAGAGTCTGGGCAACGTATTTGGTGGTTGACAAATATCAATTTCAATACACATAAGCATAAAAGATGAAATCAGAAGATAGAAATGCGGTTTACAAGCCAAATGATAGTATACTGTTATTAGCCATATTAATCCGGTTCAATGTGGTTTGGTTCTTTTAGTTAATGATTTACTTATCTCGAAGCGGCATATCATTATTAAGACTTAGGCGGGACATCATCTAGACTAGACAACGATTAAGTCCTGTCACCAATTAAATCTTCCGCAATAAAGCATTCCTTTAGTTGAATTATAATCTATCTTATACGAATCTAAGTTTGGGCGATCCGGTTAAAACATAGCCATAACGAGATTTACCCATACTATTGTTTCGCGATGTTTTATATACTGGTAGTCTACTATTCAAATCTTTATCAGTTAATTAAGAGCATGATTGCTGAAACATAAACGGGTCACCTACCACTCCTCAACTAAGGCTATTAACTCATAAGACTGAGTACGAATGTTATTTGTGATCTTATTGGTCCGGTAATATAAAACATGATATGAAGAGATATCCTGGTATCTAGATTACTTTTTAGAGGTTATCACTTTGACCCAGTAGAACGTGAGGTCACATATTCAAACAAATTTAAAAAAGTATGAGATGATAAACTTAATTAAAAATCAATGATTAATTGAAAGCGATTTTAAACAAACCTAACATTAAACTTCATTTAAATGGGCTAATCCCGGGGGTATTTGCCCGCAATACATTTGTAATTATAACAAGATAATCAACAATGAGAATCGACACGATTTAAGAGGAGTAAAAAATTACATGATGTATCTATGAAGTCTGTGCTCATATGCTTGACACTTGTGGTGATCAGTTCTTCTAATATAATTTTGTCTTTTAATGAGTATGGTATATAAATATGATGTTGCACACTAAAAACTCGTTTTTGAGTCTTCTATTTATAGTGTCTTTTAAAAGGACTCGATACGCCGTATCTGGCTAGGTCGGTTGGCTCGTATAGGGCTCGAATTCTTGGAGTGCGCGCTACGTTCTCAATCAATCAGTGATATATTTCCCAATTTACTTTATTTACTGTATCTTCGAATAGTTATCTTCATGGATACGGCGTATGTAAACAGAAGGGATACGCCGTATTAGGAATTGGTCAAACGCATTTTCTTGTGAAGTTCAGGCGCTGATACGCCGTATCTCTTTTGTTGGATACGGCGTATGTAGTCAGAAATTAATATTCTTTAATGGTCTCGTTTTTGACTCCAAAATATTATAGCCTTTTAGCTTGCTTCACTAAAATCAAATCTGAAATTACTGCATTTCTAAACTTTTAAGCAATTAAGTACCAAATAATGCAATAATTATATAAAAGTGGGTAAAACAGATGGGATAAATGATATAATAAAGTGACGTTATTTGATGTCATCATACATTCATGTGAGGTTGTCAAATTCAGTGGGAGCTACAGATTTTTATTTCCTTTATTTGGTTCCTATATTGTTTATAGCTTGCTTTGAAAAATTATTACTTTTCGAATTGAAGACCCAGAAGTTTAAGGTAATTGCAATTTTATTTTAAGATATACACGTTTCTTTTCCCGTTGTTTCTTCCGGAAACGTTATTTATAGATAATAATCCATCAATTCCCAGTATTATACATTATGGTTTATAATCTTATGTGTATTATATATGTCATTTCATATTGTTTTATTAGATTCGGTGAGCTTGTCGTATTGTTTGTCTACATATAGTTATTGTTGCTGTTGTAACACAAGTACGTGGGAGAATTATTATGTGTGTTGCAAGGTAAACTTTATAATCTTTATTGGATTTTTGTTTGCTCTTTGACCACAACGGTATTTGTAGCTAATATTCTCACTAGACTTTAACACATTTAGAGGTTGGTTGCACTTTTCACTTTTTAAAGGTCAAGTTATTATTTATTGAGTTTCAACTCTTTGACTTATAATGTTTTAGCAAAATTAATTCTTGGTGAATTATAGAAATTCATAATTATGAAGTATTAATTAAACTTGATATGTACGATTGTTCTATAGCGTTGGTTATTTATTTATTTTAGGTAGTTTATTTATTGTTGGCCTGGTTTAAGACATAATTATAATATTGTCTTTGAATTTATCAAGACTCTATAACATAAGTAAGTAGTAAATTGTTAATGTCATTCTTGTTAACACATAAAACAATGAGGTCCTTGAATTATTCAAAGACTTGTAAGTATCTGGATATGTTCTGTTTTCTTTAAAACACTAATCATAGAGTTATGTCTATTAAAAAATTTATACGTTTTAGCATGCATTTGATTTTATAATATTTTTGTATTCCAATTTGGTCAACCTAATAGGTAAGTATTTGATCCAAAATATTAAGTTTATCTAGTGAATTCTTTGATTGAGTTTCCACACAATTCCAATACTCATAGGAATACCACTTTATTATGGTATGTCTAATGTGTTGAAACAACTATATTTCATATTGTTTGATTTCTGATAACTTTAATTGCTCTACCTCCAAAATCTATCAAGGTTAGAAAATTGTGTGTGTCATGGATACACTCAATATAGTTCCAACCTAGAAGGTATTCAAGACATTATCAAATTTATGGATTTGAGATGTTCCCATTATGTACTGATTTAAAGTTTAAATTTTTTAATTATATTATGAAGCATATTATTAACAAGCAAGAGAGATGAGAACTGAAAAATGCATTTTGTTGTCCCATTTAAGTACAATTTATTGTTGCTTAAATACTTAGTATTTAGAGAATTATCTTCTAACTTACAAAAGTAAGTGAGAACATCTATATCTTGAGACATTTCCAATGAACAAAATTCATTAACCTTTAAATTCACTTGTAATGTCATGCTAAGGTTAAACATGAAAATGTCAACAGAAGTATATATGTAACTCTCATTCATAAATCCGCAAGGATACCTCATCAATGGAGTGATATTTTAATATCAATGCTGAGGAATATGAGTTAAAGGGTCATAATAAACCTGCTAACTAATAAGATGAATTATCACGTTTTGAATCTGATAAATGTCTTAGAATTATGAATGAAAAGATGCAGTCCTTAAAAGAACAATCAATGTTTTGAGCTTGATTGATCTTTCACTAAACAGTTAAACTGTGAGGTTAGAATGAGTTTACTTTGAATAAAAAGGCTATATGGTACTAAATTGTATTATATATTAATGTTCTGACTGATGATATGAGGTTTTATCTTACTCAAGCAATTGGACTATGATTGGAATCTTTCTTTTCTTACACGCATTTTTTTATATTAAAGATTTTAATTGTCATATAGGTTTTCTTATCTAACTATGGCAAATTTAAGTTTTTATTAATCTTTCCTTTATGATTACTTTGTGAGGACGTGTGTAATCAAAGGGCTCGTCTAAATAATATTTATTAAAGTATACAAGATAAAAAGAATCCAAGTGTTGGGTTGGGCTCATCGCATCTAAGTAGCTGAGGATTTAAGTTTACATTACAACTTTGATTTTGATTAAATTAAGATAACTCCTAAGTACACCTGACATCAAGTGGGTTTGCACTTTGGTTTTTCTTAAAATCTTATGTTGTGTAAACATATTGAAGGTTATCATTTCCATCGAAGCTATATGTTAATCCTTGAGATTGAATGAAACGTAAATTGGAATTTAGGAAATAAAATAAATGACCTTGAAATAAATGTTTAATGAAATAAACAATATGCGGTGATTAAGTCCAACACAATGCAATATATCATTGAGGCAAGTCTTAAATGATATATTTCACTTGAGATAATTTAATACATGGATGAAAACCTGTGTTTTTTAACTAAGGATTCATCATGTATATCTTATGTTGTGTATGAGACTGGTTGTTACTTTTGCACAAGAGCAAGAAGAGATACAAATACAATATCTAATTAAGAGTTTTTAGATAACTAATAACAACAATATCTAATTGAGAGTGATTTAGTATGACTGTCTTAAAAATGTATGTTTACGATTTATATTAGGTATAGTGTTGTTTGGGCCGCCACCTAGACTCCGCTCCCTTTTTTATCTTTTTGTGGGGAAGGTTGTATCTGATGTAGAAGCTTCCGTTTTGGGGGGAAATTTTATGTTTTTAATAAAACTTTTCTTTTAATTAGAAAATATTTGGTATAATTAATTTTGTGAAAATCTTTTGCAAAAATGTAATAGATGAGAGAAAAATATTTTCTTAATCACTAATCATGCTTAATGATTTGTTTGTTCATACCTTAAGTGACCACTAATCTTAGAAATGGAATTTTACGATTAATAGTTTATAAACGTTTAATTTTATCGTAAACATTTTTACATTTTGTTATTATCAAAACGTTGAGAGGTCAAAAAATATAAATAACATTTTTTGTATTAACAAAGTATACAAGATAAAAGAATCCAAGTGTGGATTAGATCATGCATCTAGGAACTGAGATTTTAAGTTTAATTACAATATTATTTTTGATTAAATTAAACTAACTCCTGGGTACACCTGACATCAAGTGGGAGCACTATGTTTTTCCTTAAAATTCATATGTTGTGTAACATATTGAAAGCATCATTCCATTATCGGGTAACAATATGAGAATATTGTTACATTAAGGCAAATGTGAGTGTTCATTGTATTATTTGAACACATGGATGGTTCCCGCCAAACTCATATGTTATTCACAAGGGATGCATATTGGATGCCCCAACCTTAGAATCTTTACTTTTGGATCCTTATCATGAGTATGATATCAAAAATAGTTATATAAGTCATCTATAGACTTGAGATGCAAACAAGTTCTGCATGTGTGGATATCACTTTTTGAATATAAGTCAAATGTTAACCTGAAAATGGTAGTTATAAAGGCTATTCTTGGAAGTGATGTAAAGCAGCATCCACAACACTTGTAGTCAATAAAGAATTTGTTCCTTTACTTGATATGTGTAAAATGATACCATGGGTCCTCTCTAGAATTTATCAGATAATTATATGGCCATATCCAAAGGGTAATTCAAGATGATTCTTGATTACATTTGGTATATCTGAATTAACTTTTATAACGAGAAACAAAATAGTTAAATTATATGGAATGAGTTAGGATCCATATCCATGGTTTAACGGTATCTGTAACAAAGGGATGATGATAGCAAGTAATACATAACCATTGTGCTGAGAGTTTTCTTGAAACAACATCTCAAGTATTTCTAGTTTATGGAAATGCGAGTGTTGCTAGACGTTTCTATTACTGGTATAAATGGAGTATGCTACTCCTACTCCCAAGTGGAAGCTGTTGGGATGTGGGAGTCGGATACGCATGTTATACGACCGGAAATATGTGAGCCTATTGGGGGCACACACATTAAGACACGAAGAGTACGTTTATTAAACATGTAATGTATATACATGTTGTATTTATTATTAAAGGTTTAATATGCTTCACGAAATATGAACCGATAGTTACTGTTATGATTTTTAGCTAACTTAATGCTTATTTAAAAAAAAACTTTAAGGGACTAAAATTGGACCAAAACTCGAACCCTTATGAGGACAAACCTTGTGGGTGTCACTTGTTGGCCGACCCTATAAGCTTCTAGAAGGTGGTTTTGGGATCAATTTTGAAGATAAGAGATAAGGGTTGTATTGTGATAAGGAATTAAAGATATCCTAGTTTATCTACAACTATGGTTTGTGCACTATATAAACACCCTTACTCTCATTGTTTTGGGTCGAACCATACGCACAACAAAACCTCTGGTTTTCTTTTCCTCCACGACAAACAGAAAACAATACTATATTAGTTGTTTTCTTTTTCTCCATGATATACAGAAACCATATATATTGTTTACATGCATACACATTACTTATGCATGCAATAACAAAAGTCAAACTTGGTTGACTGCCTTTTTCATTCTTATTTGTTTCATTCGGTAAATATCAAGAATGAGCAATACGTGATTCCCTCATCTTATCTATTTAGCGATCGGACGTATACCACTTTGGTATCCGATCATGTAGTTTTTAACAACACCAAACCCTAGTTTGTTTGTGGTGTTATTCATGAAGTTACGACTAGCATTGTTGCGTACTTGTTCGACGTGTTATGTATGCAACCATAGAGGTGGTAATTTAATCACTCAAGATTTCAAGATCAAGATTCTCTTTTAGTTGATTTTTGTTATTAAACAAAGGTTAGTGTTTCTTATTTAAATATGTGTGTTAATTATTGATATCAAACTATATCCATCCGCTGCATACTCGTAGTTTTTAATGGTTTACCTAGTTCAAATATTCGAGCAACCAAAAAATTAAAGAAGTATCAATAAGAGACCAGTGTCATTACAATCATCTTTCATAACATTTCCTTGAATTGTATATTTATTTCATAGTGCACTACAGAAAGGTAAAGCATTGGTCTTATGCATTATCACGACGGGGTGGTTTTGTGCCTTTAGCACAAATGCATTTATTCGTGGAAAGGTCACAGTAGGGATAGGGAGAATATGGACAGCGAGCCTTGCAGTCGTCATCACTACTACATAATGGATCAACATCACGTCTACGGTATCCTGCAGGGGCTGGTGCTGGCGCACAACCTGTGACACACATACACATGATCCGTTAATTATTGTATTTATCGATCATTTACAAAATAATAAGCATTTCATGGCAGAGAAAAGAACCTGAAGCTATAACGAGCAGCGTGGCCAAGAAGAAGACGATGCAGAGCGATGATACCTTAGACGACATATTTGTTAGCAAGTACTATAAATGCTTTGAATCAATTAACAAGTTGGATGTGTAGCTCATGTGTTGGTTTGATTTATATAGTATGGACAATGCTAATGAAACTGCAATATATAATTTATTGTAGCTTGAAGAAGTAAATATTTCTTAAAACCGTAATTAATAGAAACTTCATGTTAATTTGTGGAATTAAATAATTGTTCTGTATAGGAGTCGTAAGCATATAGTATATAGCTATAAAGTATTCGAGCTACGTATAGTACACTATCCGACTATTTGACATGACATCATCAATATAAGATTACTAGCATGATACCCGCGCAAAATAACGAATTAAGAAATAAATTCGTTTTATAATCTTTTAATTGTTTTTTTCTTTATTGCGAATATTGTTTAATAATTTTCTATAATGGATGATTGTTTGTAAAAATTAGTATTATTAGTAATAGTTAAAATAAAATTTAAAAATACACTAATTGCACATTAAATTATGATATGAAATTCAAAGGTGGTTACATATCTACACATTTAAGACACTTAATCTTTTAGTCGTAACTTGATTTTTCATTGTAGTAAGTCTGTTGTCCGGATTTTTTAAGACTTTCATTTTAACAACTAGTTATAAGTCATGTGCATGCACGGGGCTTACACATAAATCAAATTTATTTTAAAAAAAATTCGTGTTTAATTTTTTGTAATTGTGATATTAGTATAACCAATAATTATGCACGTGGTTTTACATAAAAAAAATTCATTATGTATTAATACCAATGTTTTAAAACCCGGTTTGACCCGGTCGGTTGAATCGTGAACTGGTTAGGTAACCGAAAGCCGGATTTTGCCGAAAAACCTGGTTGAACCGTGACCCGGTGGCTCGACCGAGTCAATTAACCGGTTTTTAAAACATTGAATAATATCGATTGATATTTTGTTGGATAAAATATTTAACTTTGTTTTGACTTACACGAGTGTTGATGTTGTTGTTGTTGTTCAAATTTATTGTACCTATTAATATCATGTTGTACACAATATGCGAGTTTAATATGTTTTTTCAAATATGCTTATATAATCTTTAAATAGATTTTATATATTTTGTATTTTTAAAGTATAAAGTTTAGAGGGTATAAAGTGTAAGGGTTATTTGTTTATTTTTTGAAGTTTTTAAAAAACATGGAAAATTATAAGTTTTACTTAACTCCATATTATTTATTTAAATTTCAACCACTAAATTTTTATTAATTTTTTTTTGAACGGCAAAATTTTATAAACTAGCAAGGAGCTAGAAAAGAAATTACAAAGATATTAAATACGGGTTTTTTTCAGCAATCATCTAGAAAACTTCTTTACTACACCTACTAATACCACAAGAAATGGAGGAAGAGACTATATTCACAAAAAGGATCGATCTAGACGTCCTATTAACATCAAAAGTGGTAACGATTCCAAAATCCCCCAAATAAACCTACCAATCAACGTAGAAGACCGCCATCCAAAAAACCTTTAACTGAACCCGAAGACGAATAGAAAGATGAACCACGCGTCCCATTCTGAGAACGAACGCCAAAGCTGGAAATCGATCTCCCACCAACGGCAAACACGATGCAAAACCTCCTGAGATAGAGAACATCGAAATAACAAATGATGGACATCCTCTTCATCCGAAAAACAAACCGGGCAAGAAGTGGACTCCAAAATAACACCTTTTTGGACCAGATTGTATCTAGTAGGCAAACACCCCCGACGAGCTCGCCACATAAAAACATTAATCTTAATAGGAATTAACTTAACCCACCTAGTCGGCTCAGAATGAGAGGGAAGCACCAAATCATCAATAGCAAGACGAGTATCTTTCACACTAAATTCACCACTGCTAGAAAGGGAGAAATACCAACGATCATTAGACGTTGAAAGAACCACTGAATTCAAAAACGAACTTAAATCTGAGAATTCTTGCTGTTCGACCCCTCCTCTAACTGATCTCCGAAAAGACGTATCCAGGGGGCCAGCCATCTTAGCCGCCACACAAATATTGGGAGCAGAATCAGGCAAACAAACGCGGGACACAACTCACACAAGGGATATCCCTTATCCAAGTCTCTTCCAAAAACTAGTAATGACCATACCCCGGATACGTTTAGAGCAATATGACAATGAAATCAATCCAGATGACTTAAGCACTTGAACTTCCTCAAAATCAAACTCCATATGAAAATTACGAACTGAATGAGAATCAATCTTATCCCCATGAACCGCTTGGATAACACGAAACCACAAAGAATCATCTTGCGAAACAAAACGCCAAACCCACTTTAAGAGGAGCGCTCGATTAAGAGCGAAATAACTCGAAACCCCAAGACCCCCTTTCTTCTTCGAAGCTAACACCTTATCCCACGCAATCCAGGAAATTTTTTTCTCCAACATGCTGGCACCTTTAAAGAAGTTACTACGAATTGACTCCATTACCTTAAGCACGCCTTTAGGAACCTTAAAATGGACATGTTATAAAGGGGAGATGCACCGAGAACTGATTTTAACATAAGGCCTACCGACCAATCAGAGAGGGTGTTTTCTTCCGCTTTCATTTAGACAAACGGAGATGAGCTTTAAAAATAACATCAACCCAAGCCTTATGATGAGTCATCCAAGCCCCCACCATAACCCCAATATAAGAAACTTGTTTTCCTAATTAGTGCAACCTAAAAAAGAAGACCAAATCCCAACTCTAGACCGGCCGGGACCCCACACCCAAAATATGGCTCTTATAATATATCATCTGTAAACCCACGCGAGATGAAACATTTAATAATAGAAAAAACCTCTCAAATATTATCAGACCATTCACACATAAAAAAGGCGTCATTCCGCATAAAATAAAATGAGATAAAGCCAAAGATCCCTGTAAACTAAATGCCTTTAAAAAAAACACATCATCATCCAACTGACTGCTTTAAACAAACGGATAAATGCAAACTTCCAAAAACAAAATAAAAATAAAAGGCGATAGCGGATTCACCTTGTTTTAAGACCCCGATGAATATGAATCTCGGTAGACGGACGTTCCATTAACTAGTAACGAAGCCTTAGCAAAATCTTAAATACCTCTAATCCAAGTACACCAAGTCGAACTCGAATATCCAAAAGCCCAAGGACGTCAAGCAAAAAGTCCTAACGAACCGATCATAGCCTTAGCAAAATCAACTTTAAAAAACAACGCTTTCTTTTTCTTCCTTTTACACCAATCAAGCACTTCGTTAAGAATGAAAGGACCATCCAAGATCTGTCTTCCAGCAACAAACGCGGATTGAGTGTTAGACACAAGGCCTGCTATAACCATAGCCAAACGACTTGCCAAAACTTAGTGACGACCTTATAAAATACAACCCTAATTAACTAATAGGGCATAATCGTGACGTATTATTGCATCCAGGACTTTTGGGATTATGAGCAATAAAAGAAAAGTTACAACCCTAGAGACGAGCACAGTTTAAAGTAAATGCTCAACTGCTTCACAGAAATCCGGACCATAACCTTCCAAAATTTTTTCTAAAGAATTCAAAAGTGAACCCTCCGGAGCCCGGTGACTTTTTTTGACTACCACAATCCCACACAAAGCCAAACTAATCTCATCATGAGACACATAACGCTCTAAGTCGACAACCTGATTTTTAGATAACCGATTCGAAAGGAGAAACTGAGTTTCAATCCTAGCCTTTGTGGGCTTGTTAAACGAGCTTCATAGTGATACTATAAAAAGCTTTCTTTCACTCAGATAGGATCTGTGACACCACGTACCATCAACTAAACATACCACGATGGCTAGATTAGACAGTAATGCTTAGTTATATGATTACATGAAAAATACTTCGAGTTCTCGTCAAACTTCAATCGCCCATCTGACTTTTGCTTTCTGACGAAATCCATATCTTCCATCTCCATTAGATCATTCAGGTACTCATAAGTCCTTGATCGCCTAAAAATCAACGAATCACTAGGCCCATTTTGATCCAAACTTTTTCAATATCACGAAGCACCGAAACAATAGAGTTTCCTTGGAACCATGCAACTCGAATTTTTCTTACGTTAAACCACAACCTGATAACTTTTTTTGGAGCTCTCTCTGTAACTTCTTTTTAAACAGGAATCATTTTATTATTGTTCCAGATAAGCCAAGCCGCCAAAGTCTGTTCCACCATATCATCCAAACCCAACGAGTTTGAACCACGAATGATAGAAACCTGAAAGGAAATCGGTCAAAGTCCACTTAACTCACATAACAAAATCGGAAACGATGGTCCGAAAGTAATGCCGGGTCCTAACATAACTCCGAAATGGAGGGAAAATAGTAAGAATACCGTCCGAAACAAGGAACCTATCCAACTTACTCCAATTATTGTCTTCTTCCCGCCGAATGTGTGACCAATAAAAACTGTATCACCCTTCCATTTAATATCCACTAAACCAAAAAAGAAATATGAATGATTAAAAATATGCTAGCGTTATAACATAAAAACACTACCACGTCTTATCACATTGGTACGCACTTCTATATAGAGTCGCCCATTAAAATAGTCTCTCCATTCCAACGTCCCAACAAAATCAGTAAATATTCCCATAACACCCGTCTCAAAGAAGGTTGCTGCGGGGCGTAAATAGACACAACAAGAAGCTTAGTTTTACTAGGGATCCACGTCCCATAAATGGCTACAAAACAGAATCTCGAGATCGTAACATAATCTTTCTTGAAAAAAAGATTCCTTCAAATACAAAGAATTCCACAGAATTACCAGCCGCTTCACTAAAACACGTAGTCATAATTCAGTTACCCCACATAAACTTCACATCCGATAGTGTGACAAACCTTCTCCATCTTCGTTTCTTCTTGAAATTGCAATAAAATTAAAGTGTATGATTATTAGATAACTCCTTTACCCTCACTCTTTTTGGGACTTGCCTGACCAAGCCCTTGAATATTTAAAGAACAAAAAATTCATCTAAAACAGCCTCGTCTCCTTTGCAATTAATGATGGCTTCGATATCTTCTTTCACACCCCCTCCATAAGAAATACCCCATAACCCAACCGTACACGAATCATCTTCATCGAGCACTACAAACTCCCAAAACAGGATCCCCCTTTATTAATCCCACTTCCCCCAATAAAAGTTAAAACGAAACATCTTCATGGACCACTTGATAATTGTTTCATTACCTTAGCACTTATCGTTGGTGAAAACTCCTTATTCAATTCCTTGTCACTTGAATTCAAAGATCCCACAGGCGAGAACCCCGGGGGGTGTGACAGAGACGGACTCGGTTCCAAATTCTCCTCTACAGGCTTCTTTAGACCTAATAGATCATTAAGTCCAAACGGATCAGCAGAAATTTCCTTATCCACGTGTACACTGTGTTCCATTGACTGAGAAGATTTTTCCATAAAATCGGTTTCAGCAACTTCTTCGTCTTCACTATTATTAAACTCACCCTCCTCTTTCTCATACGTGTTATACTTATTTTCTTTAGATCCTACTCCTTGAACAGATTCGTCATCCGAGGAATAATCCTGTTCCTTTATAGATTCAAAAGAAGGAGTCCAAGTAAACAGCTCTTTTGCGCGAACCATATACACTTTACCTTTAACAATAATTTTAAAAGATTCAAAAATGGACACCGGATGTTTAGTTAAAATGCACAGACGCTTACGTCCAAAGGAAGTCTCATACGAGTCTTCAATGTTCAGCACTTCTCCCCATTTGTTACCGATTTTATCAAACGATTTGCGAGACCAAGCATAAAGTGGGACTTATTTGTGAGTTACTTAAAATCTAATTTTTTTTTTAATATTAATATATAATTACTTTTGTTTATACGTTTATTATAATTTATATTTCTTATTATAGTGTTATTTTGAGTATTCTTTTATTCAATTATATTGTATACTCTCTTTTATAAATTTAATTTGTTTTAACCTAGCTGAATTATTTTTATTATATTCTTCAATATATTTATTTTTCGGATGGAACTTTATTTCTGTTAATTATACTACTATTATTTTTAATAGTTCTTTTTTCTAAATGATGTCGTGATCCAGAATATCTAAAATAGTATACGTTCACTTATGAATACTCTACTTCCTCAATATCTAACCACACACTCTTATCAACACTGACAAAGTCCTGATTAACTTCTGTATCACTTGAAACCAAGAATTGATACCAACATATTTACCAAATTTCTTTTCGTATCAGGTTTATCACATTCAAACATAACCCACAAGCCTCCAAGATAGGACAATGTAACATTCACGAATCCCTCGTCCACGAGAAGGGATTGTAACTTGGTAATGGAATCAAAGGACTTGACTCTCCCCATAGCACAATTAGAGAAATCCCTTTCCACAACACACTCCTCATCTAACACCAGAGCAGGAGCAGATGACAACGAATTTCCAGGTTGGACCAACGGAGTTACCCCATTAACAACTGAAACATAAGAAGTCACACCTCCCTTTTTCTGATGAGAACCCGTTGAGCCATTCCTATGGTCTGCATCCTTCTTCGAACCATATTTTTGGGGGACATTAGTATTAGGATTCAAAGGTTTTTGAGGCCTATCATACCTAACCTGATTTGCAAACAAATGATAACTCCCAATCCATATCGTGCATAAATTCTTCACCAATCTATCGAGATTAAAGACCTTAATGAAACGGACAAATGCAAATCTCTTCCCTGCTTTAGACTTTTTATTCGGAATAAACACATCTATAACCGTTCCATATACGCTACATTTGTTCCATAGATCACGAGAATTGACATAATCCGGAAAATTAGTTACAAAAACCGAATGGGAAATTTTCTTGGTAAAATCTTCATTTGAGGAAAACTGACGCCTGGTATTTTCATAGTGTCCACCAGTCATCTTGGATTGAAGGGAGTTCAAACACACAATCAAAAAACAATCACGAAAAAGAAAGGATCAAACCCTAAAAACACGTCGAATCTGATAAAGATCAATTAAGAACAACAATTCAATTACCCCTCGCGAGTTAACCGATCACAAGGATATAGGGACGAACTTGACATATATATTTTTTAGTCTTTTTTTCTCCACCAAATTCTTCCACTAATTTTTTCAATTTTAGCCAAATTTGATTTAATTTTGACTTTTTTTAATCAATCACATCGCACGATTTTGCCTACACGCACGGGGTTTAGACATTAAATTGTAATTAAGTGTTAATTTTACAAGTGTTGTTATTTTTTCGTATTTTCACATTGAATGTCTTGTTTACATTATTTCAGTAATTATGAATGTGTGTTTCTCTTAATTTAAACAATTGTAATAGTTATAATAAATGTTTCCTACTATATTAAACAAAGAAAGTTAATCCTCATGTTTGTCAAATACATTGTTGTGTGTTAATAATAATTTAGCCATATTTAATATTAAAGCTTGTGGACGCATATGATAAACTTATAAAATGAAAAAATAATGAATCATTATTGAACGCATATAGTAAAAATATTTTTTTTTGGCACATTCTTACTTAAACTCATAAAGCGGAAAAACATGAGTTGTTCATATACGTACAACATCGTTTATTTATTTATATACACAATAATGCGTGATTTCATTTTGATATTAATAATCTTGTGCATATATATGTTACATTTTTTAAAACTATTATTTGTTGGGGTAAAACCGTAAAACCCTTTACCCAAAAAAAAACATTTTTAAAACAACATATATGTTGTATTTTTAAAATATAAAATCTACGGGTTATTTGTTTATTTTTTGAAGTTATTAAAAAACGAAAACTTATAAATTTACACTTAACTACATATTATTTATTTAAAATTCAACTATTAAAGCTTTATTAATTACCTCCTATTTTTTTAAGTTTTTGTCTTCACAAATTTGACACATATATTTTGATGTATTTTTTTCTCCACCAAAATTTTCAATTTTGATCAAATTGGATTCAATTTTGACTTTTTTTTACCAATCAGATCGCACGATTTTACCTGCGTGTCAAAATCAAACGTTTTGATTGGTCTAATTTTTTCTATAAGATCAAATTTCATAGAATACTCTAAAATAATATAATTCCTTTATTATATAAAAGATGTCTAAATACATTATAATGTTGATTATACTCCGTAGGTATTATTTATCCATTAACTTTACATTACACTACTATATAGATTGTAGATTATACTACGTAGGTATTATTTATCCATTAACTTTACATTTATTTTATATTTTATATACATCCTATATAGCGTTACGAGTGAAGACAAAAATATACATCCTATATAGCGTTACGAGTGAGTGTGTCATTTAAATTGGGCTTCCTTTAGCCCATGTTTTCCAGCCCACCACATATACAAATATGTATTATAGCGTTACGAGTGAAGACAAAAATATACTACATCCTATATAGCGTTATGAGTGAGTGTGTCATTTAAATTGGGCTTCCTTTAGACCACGTTTTCCGGCCCACCACATATACAAATATGTATAGTCATTACTGTGTGGGCCAATTTGAGAGGTCAAATAAAATAAGTACTGCTAAACTTAATTTTATGTTGTTTTGTTACGAATCGGTCATAGCGGAAATACTCGATACCGTAAAAAATCATTTATGGTTTAATAAATTTTTATCAGCGTTAAATTTGATTAGGTAAACAGTTAGTAAGGATGGCAACGGGTCGGGTTCGGGGCGAGTTTTAGTGTTCCCGTACCCGCTCCCGTTTATAATATCCACATCCGTACCCGCCCCATTATCCGTTGGGTACCCAGTTAATATTATCCATCGGTTTTTCGGGTTTCCCCGTGGGCAGTGTTTTGAAAGGCTCAAGGCGTATTTAGGCGCAAAGGGCTTACGAAGCCTTGAGGCGAGGCACATATCAAGGCACGGGCTTAATGAATATGAGTCGCATTAAATTGAAGTAAATTATAATAGTTTAGGCGAAAATTTATAGATTAATGATGACTTAAATAACACTAAAATAATTAATGTATCTAAAAAAATTGAATAGTTAAACCAAAAATATCAAGCAATGTATCAGATTCATGGCATGACGAGATTACGTTATCTTATGCGTAAAATAGAGGGAGGAGTCTGTATGTGCAAACACTTGAATTGAACGACCAAACACTCAAACTGATTGATTTATTTAGTTTCTATGTAATCTATTATTAACATATAAAGGCGATAAATGTTAAATTCAAAAAGAAAGTTTCAAAATCCGCAACTTTCCTTGGCGCGCCTAGGCTCAAGGCTTTAAATCCTAAGGCTCAATTCTTTTTGTGAGCCTTGTGCATGTGTGGAGCCTTAAGGCGCACTTTTTAAAACTATGCCCGCGGGTATCGGGTATCCCAATTTGAATATTCTGTGGAATAAATCGCGACTATCAAGATTAAGTCACACTAAACTCACCAACAAAATAAAGAAAAACACCTTGATATATTAAAAAAAATTAAAAGGTTAGAAAACAAATACCGTATAAATGATTTAATGCTTTTGAATAATTCATGTAAAACATTAAAATGTGTTAGATAATAAAGATACTTATATAAAAAGTACAATGGAAGAAATTATATATAATATATATGTATTCTAATTAATTATAATAGTAATAAAGTGGGTACAAATTCGGGTAAACGGGTATGAGTACGGGTACGGGTAATCGGGGCGAGTATTACTAGAACCCGTCACCGAACCCGTACCCGACTAATTTTTTTTATCAATAACCAAACCCGCATCCAAACCGCCTACCCGCCCCCGAACCTGACCCAACCAGTTCGGGTTTCAGTTTTTTTACTCGTTCGTTCAGATTGCTTTTACCACTCCCTGTGTTTAGCTCAATAAAGACGTGGCCCAATAAGGCTCAGGCTAAAAAAAATTTGTTACATTTTTTTATTTATACAAATTCCCCTAAACTATTTATGACTCTTTTATATAACAAACTTTATTTATCAAATATTTAGCAAATACGTAGTGATTCTTTTGATGAAAAATATACCGACATAAAGGCCTTTAGATTACGAACAAAACGAGCTCAAAATTATTTGCGTCATACGCACGGACGATATTATAAAAAATGTTGAACTTTAGTATATGTTTTTTTTAAAAGGACAAAAACTTTCAAAACACACACTTAACCTACATGATAATTTTAAAAAATACCCTCAAGTTTATTTTAAAATATCAATGAAAGCACAAATTAAGTACATCCTCATTTACCAATGCTTGATGATGCAACTATCGATTATCTACGAAAATCAAGTAAAAATAGCCCCGCCGCAACGCTCGGGAAACACTCTTTCTCGTATACTAATTTGCATCACGGAAGACGACAAAATAAGCCCAAAAAGGTAGGGCCGGCCCAATAAAATTAGTTAAAAAAAATTGAGACGACAAAGTAGGCCCAAAATGGTTCGGCCGCAAAAAGTCATTAGTTTGAAAAAAAATTACAAAAGGGCCCTTCAAGTTTTTAATATTTACGATTTTTTATATAACGAACTTTATTTATTAAATATCTAACAAATACATAGCGGTTTTTAAATGAAAAATATACTGCCATGAAGGCTCTCGATTACAAACAAAACGAGTCAAATATTAATATGCTTTAGACGTGTGTACGATTTTATTAAAAATGTTGCAGTTTACTATTTACGACTTTAATATACAACAAACGTTATTTATCAAATATCCAACAAATACGCAACTATTTTTAAATAAAAATATACCGACATAAAGGTTTCTGGATTACGAACAAAACGAGCCTAATATTGATATGTTTCAGACGTGCGTACGATTTTATAAAAAAATATTGAATTTTAATATATGTTTTAAGAAGAAAAAAATTCAAAACACACCCTAAATCTAAATGATAATTTTAAAAAATATCTTAAACTTTATTTTTTTTAAGTTAAAGAAAGCGCGGGTTAAGCACATCCTCATTTACCGATACACGATGATTCAACTATCAATTATCTTCGAAAAGCAAATAAAAATGACTCCGCCGCAATGCGCGAGCTCAATTCTTTCTCGTTACACTACTATAGGAGTGGTCGAACATGAACGCTTGGATGCTACACAAAAGAGCTCTCCTGGGATTTCAATTTCTTGGGTGCTTTGTTTTGCTAACCAAAGTGTGACAACCATGACTTGAGCAGGTTGGTCAAACCGTAGTGTTGACCTA
>BQNB010100766.1:0-24629 GCA_026074375.1 Tanacetum coccineum
CATAGCAATACCCCAAAGACTGACCAACTGTTGTTTCTCAAGGAGTCATAAGACGGTTAAGGTTAGGTATATTCGTACCATGATCCAGCCAGAACCGAAGGGATCTACCCAAGTACAATCCACTAGTTAGTATAGAAGCCTTAGGTATGATTGAAAAAAGGAGTAAAGTAAGAATGGGAATAATGCTGACTGAGACAGAGCTAGCACTAGAACAATCCTAACAAGGTGTTAGTTATGAAGTCTCGGTAAGCATTAAAGTGGTTGAAAAATGAAAAAGAATTTTAAGGATAAAGGGTAAAAAGAAAGAAGCCTTACATACAACCTTAGGCAGAAACCGGGTCAATGCATAATCTATCGGTAATCACAAAGATGATTCTGACAGTGAAGAAAAGTCATCATTGACCGAGTGATGCAAGGCACAACCCATCCCAGCTACTCAGGCTTCTCTTAAAAGAAGTTTGTTTCATTTCTCACGGAGATCAACACGTTTCTATCGGCTTTCTCATTCCGAGATCATTGATATTGAAAAGGTGGCAGTCCGCTCCAACCTTCGATCACCAAATAACAAATGTGCACTTTTAGAGTCTAGAGCCATCGAGATTAATAAAAAGTCTCATTAGGACAAATTCCATAACAAACACTTGTTGAACATCATCAAGTTCACAAGCTGTTATCAAGAGTCCTACGTATTATCCTTGTGATAATGGCCAGCACATCAGAGTGATACTCTTTAGTATTCACAATGACGATGGAAATCCTTCCAGAGTCAACATCAAACAGCTCTGCGGTAGGCGGCTTGCGAGATTCTATATGAATCAAGCTTGTGTCAACTGGATATCGATTTTGGTCCAGTATATGAATTGACGACTCAATCAGAAAGATAGTAACTATCTCATTCACTCTTACCATGTTATCTACTTTGAGACGCTCTGGTAATGAGAACGGCTAGTGCATCTACGAAACCCTGTCAAGGAGATTTTTTTGAATTCTACCTGATCACAGGCAGTTTTTATACTGATTAACGGGGAATTATGGTTATTATAACCACATTTGACGAAGTGACAAAAACACTTTCGTCCATGTATGTTTATCACTAACCTATATTTTGCATGTTTTCCCGACAATAAACAACTTCTAGTCCCCATGTCGAGTCAAGATTCAAGACCTCATGCTCAATTGACGAAGATAAATACATGATGAAAGCTCAAGCACATGTGTCAAAGTCTTCCGCAATCTCTGATGTATAACACTCCCTAAAAGGAACATTTTTGACAAGATTGCCGAACAATAACAAAGATATATCTCATAAGTAGATCAAGTACTACTCCTTCCATGATGTGGTACAAGTAATCATGTTAAAGAAAATTTTGAGGGAGATTGTTAGCAAGCTTTCAAGACCTTGAGCATGAGGGTGGAGACACAAGATCGCAAGGCGGCAAAAAGAGTCAAGGATAAAGATTTAGAGATCTCAATAGTTAAGATAAATCAAGGCGAAAGACCGCGATATCAGTATTTTGTCAAAGGATATCAAGTTAAAGATCAAGATCTAAGATCACAAGCATGCAAAAGGAACTTCAAAGGAATTCCCAAGTCTACAAGGTTCCAAGACTCAAGACGTCACAAGAAGTGAAGCCTTATGTGCAATGATCACCCCTTAGGGGGAGATTGTTAGACCTAGTTTTATGTAAAGTGATGGTCATTAAGATTCCTGAACATTGTATTAGTCTAGTAAATGTTCCCGGAAATTCTATAAGATAATTAGGCCTAGTTACGGGCTTTAAAGCCCATTAGATATCAAGCCCGGCCTTGGAAGCCCACTTAAAACCAAGGTCGGCCCATGTACTAAACTATATAAAGCCCTCTCCTCATGTGGAGAGGGTGTTGTTCATTTTACTTTCATTTAATGTGTAGCTATTTTTCTTTGTTATTTCTCTTTCTAAACATCTCTCTTTCTCTCTAGATTTCAAGTAAATTTGTATGCTTGTATATGTGATTTGATAAGTCTATCAGATACATGTCCTAGTTCCTAAATCAATAGTAAGAAGTTGGTTGCAGTCACACCAATGAACAAATGTAGGCAAGTCACTTTTATAAAGCCTAGTGCCACATCAGAACATAACACACAAAAACAAGTAGAGTCACACAAAACTCATACCACTGACAAACCTTTGGTGCCTTCTGCAAGCGTAAAACGTTCTACTAATGCTAGCAAATCAATTCCTAGAAATGATACAAGGAACAATAGGATCTCGCAGTCATTAAGTAACAACTAGAAATATCAGAAAGTAGAAGCCCAACATAGGAATGTTCAGTCTAGTCTAAATAAGAAGAATCGTGCTTCTAAATCAGGGTGTTCTACATGCAAAAAATGTTTATTTGAGGCAAATCATGAGATGTGTGTGGTAGATTATTTGAATGATGTGATTGCACGTGCTAGAAATAAGTCTTCTAGGAGTATTAATAAGAAGGAATGGAAGCCTACTAGTAAAATATCTACAACTGTTGGACACAAATAGGTACCCACAGGAAGGACTTTCACTATTGTTGGAAATAAGTGTTCTTTAACTAGAATCACTACTACTAAAATAGTGCCTCCTAGGAAACCTATTAAATTAATTGTAATCATGAAAATAGAACCAAGTAGTGCATCTCAATGGAGACCCAAAGAAACAAAACTTCTGAGTTCGAGTAGTGAACCTAAGATTATAGAATCTAGGAATCCTAACAACTCAGAACCCAACAGAAATTAGGGATCCATTGTTTCACATTCTCCATCTTCTTCTCGTTTCTAATACAGGTCGTTCAAATTGTCCTTTGGTACTTGGATTCGGGCTGCTCTAAAATATGACAGGATAACGCTCTCAGCTCACCAATTTTGTCAAAAAGTTTATGGGAACAGTTAGATTCGGTAATGATCAAGTTGCAGCGATTATGGTTTACGGTGATTATCAGATTAGAAATGTCACAATTTCAAGGGTTTATTACGTAGAGGAGCTTGGACACAATTTATTTTCAGTGGGTCAATTCCATGATGCTGATCTTGAAGTAGCATTCCGTAAATACTTGTGCTTTATTTGTAACTTAGAGGGTATTGATCTACTTAAGGGCTCATGGGGCACAAATTTGTATACAATCTTACTAGAAGATATGCTACATTGCTCTCCAATATGTTTATTATACAAGGCCTCTAAGACTAAATCATGGTTATGGCAACGTCATTTGTCACACTTGAACTTCGGTGCCATTAATCAACTAGCTAAAGAAAGTCTTGTCGAAGGCTTGCCCAAATTGAAATACGAGAAAGGCCACTTGTGTTCTACGTGTTCATTAGGGAAGAGCAAGAAATATAGTCATAAACCCAAAGCTAAAAACAGTAGCCAAGAAAAATATATCTATTGCACATGGATCTATGCAGCCCAATGAGGGTAGAGAGTATTCATGGGAAGAAATATATTCTAGTCATCGTTGATGATTTTTCAAGGTTTACCTGGGTGAAGTTTTTACGATCAAAGGATGAAACTCCAGAGTTCGTAATCAAATTCTTGAAGAAAGTACAAGCCACTCTTAATGCAACAGTGAGAACATTCAGACAAACAATGTAACAGAGTTTATCAATAAGACTCTGAAAATCTATTATGAAGATGTCAGGATTTCTCATCAAACGACAGTTGCGCGTACTCCACAATAGTACGGAGTCATTGAAAGACATAACCGGACTTTAGTAGAAGCTGCTGGTACTATGTTGATATTTTTAAAGGATCCATTGTTCTTATGGACAGAAGCAGTGGCAATAGCTTGTTACACCCAAAACCGATCCCTAATTCATACTCAACATAACAAAACACCATATGAGCTGCTGCATGACCGAAAACCAGATCTTAAAAATCTTCATATCTTAGGACCCGCACCTCAATTTATGACTCCTAGATAAATCAGTTCAGGACTCGTGCAAAAGCCTTCTTCTTCAACACCAAATGTTCCACCTTTCAAGAAAGACTGAGATATCTTGTTTCAACCACTGTATGATGAGTACTTTAATCCTACACCATGTATTGTATCTCCTATGCTTCCCGTTGCTGTTCCATTACCTGTTGATACAACCGGTACACCTTCTTCAACCACAATTGATCAAGATGCACCATCTGTTAGTACTTTACCAACAACTCAGGAAATTCAAGCTCTAGTCATTCATCAAGTTGTTGAAGAACAAATTCAAGGAAGTTAAAATGCATAATTTTATTCGGCTCCCCTCATCCATAATCTGATTCCAGACCCGAGTTTTGAAGAATCATCTTTAAGGGATGTCATTCCATCAAATCTGCATCAACTCAACCAATCATTTGATAATCTCAGAAAGTGAAAAAAGGATCACCCATTGGACAATGTCATTTGCAATCCTTCTCGGCCTGTTTTGACAAGATGTAAACTACAACCCAATGCCATATGGTGCTACTTTGATGCACATGGACATCAAATACCATTCGGTGGAAAACGATCTGGTTGAGCTCTACTTTGTCAAACGTCTTGCAAAAGAAGAGGAAGAGTAATGGTGATAACTCTTCATGTATCATATGTAAATAATAAAATCAAAAAAATACAAAAAGATTTTCCATTTCTGCAAAACTTTATAAAAAGAAAATAAAAATATATAAAACTAGAATAACCATATACAAAATTATAAAATTTGAAAAATACTAAAATATGTTTTCTTGGCATGTCTTCTGGAATCGATAATATTTATGGCCTTAGAAATGTCATTCAACTATGACACGTGGTTATAAATAAAGTTCAAGCAGAAGTTTCATATGATTTCAAAACATGTAAAAATAGCTTGCAATTATTTCATACTACAACCCGGTTTTCATCTTAAAGGAAAGTATATCGCCAAAAAGATAACTTATCCTCTCAGCGGGCAAATAAATTTTCTCGGGCATGAACTACTTTATGCTCATACAAAGGCTTGTGTAAACTTTGCTACACAATCCATGCTTTCTTAATAAAATAAGTGTACGTGTCAGTGAATTTATTTTTCAAAAGAAGAGAAATCTTCTAAAACCCGAACAATTTTCTTAAAAAATATCGATTTTGTAGATCATGTTCGGGTTAATCATTTGAAAAAGTGTTTTAATCAAATCAGAATCAGTTATTGACATCACAAACATATTTTCAAGAAAATTCGACCACTCAAATGAATTCAATAGATCTTTAAATAGAACACGTGTCTTTGTTCGAGGGGGAGAAACTGCTTTTGATTTTTTTTCAACATGTCACAAAAATTATACGAAAAAAGTTTTAACTTAATGGATAATAAATTGACGGGGAGTTAATTTATTTTAACTCTAAGGGCTTAAGTTTTCATAAGTTAATATCTTTAGGGGCTTAAATATAATTTCAAGATTAGTGGCTTAGGCTTAAAACTACATACAACCAATATAGCCAAAACCTCATAAGTTTTAAAAGGCTTAGGATTGTTTGAAATTAATTACATAGTTTTAGAAGCCTTGAAGTTGAAGATATGTTTCTGATTTAGTTAAGGTTTCCTTGACCGGTTAATCTCTAAGCTAATTATCGAAGAAGTAGTAAAATTTCATAAAAGAGTTTCACATAGGTATGATGATTCCTTTAGATAGTCAATATCCTGCAGAAAGAAATGTGTACATCTGGGACTTAGTTGACTTAGATGATATCATTTTGGCTACTTAGAGGGTTTAATTGTTTACATCCGGGACTTAGTTGACTTTGGTGTTACAATTTAGATCATCTCTATCCTGAAGAAAGCTTTGTATCTACTCAAGAAAGGATTTCGGGTTCAGGGGAAGCTAAGAAAGCTTCTAAGAGGAGAATGACGAGACTGACCACAAATTACTGCTTCAGACAGCGTGACAATATCGACCGCTCTTGGCTATGTAAGTTTCACGTCATGTCTCGTAAATCATCTTGTATACATGTAGTGCAACTTCATAAATATATAGTGATTCGAGTACAATTTTTCAAGAATTTCTCTATTAGGCTCTCAATAATTAAGGGGGAGCTAAGGAAAATGTTCCAAGAAAATCATGCTATCTTCATCTTCTCCCAAGTGTTTTCAAATCTCAAATAGCCATTTTACTCCATTGATATAAAAAACATCATATGGTATACTATTTTTGAGGGGGAGAAAATTGGACTAAATGTAATGTGATCGTCTTTGACTTAAGTGTGGGCTTTTCTCTTCATGCGCAAAACACTTTCGAATATCGATGCACATGTGTAGGAGGAATTTCTCAAAGATGAAACTATTAAAGTATAAATGTTTTGATTTATATCACAAGTACTTTGATTGATTTTCAAGAATGGTTTTATGGTTCTGATCACTATACCCAACAACCTACTTATTCATGACGACAATGAAGTCATAAGGTTCTACGTCTTGTTTAGGAATAATGGAACACATTCCATAAATCACATTACTCCGCTTCTCCTTCTTTTGTCTCAATTCTAGTTCGTGTTCCATTCCGTGTCATGAAAACTTAAATACTTCATCCGAAGTACTTTAAGTATTTTTAATTCGCGAAATGCAAATTAAAATGTCACTCCTATTTGTAAAATTTTCGTCAAAAACTAAGTCCAAAACTCCTCGCTGAGGGCGGCCCCCATACCATAGGCGGCCCCCCAATATATTTGGGACCGCCAGGCGATATGGGACCGCTGTCAGCAGACACTAAAATTGAACACTTAACTCAAAAAATTTCAAAACAGAAAAACAAACACCCCCTTTCTTCTCTGCAGCGACGAACTGAACAAAAAACAACCCAAAATTCAAAATCAACCATTAAAACTTAAATTGAAGATCTAATCAACACCTATAATCATTCATAGCATCATCAACGTCATCAATTGTAAGTTATTTCATCTATTTTCTTTTAATTTGAGTCTAGGATTCATGATGAACACTAAAAATTGAAATTGGGGATTTTCTATTTTTCTTTCAATTTTGTACAATTAAGACTATTAGGATACAATGTATAACTAATATGCCTCCCGTATACATAGGATTTGCATACATTTGAGAGTTTGTTAAAAAGTTTATTTCGAACCAAAACCCTAATTTTATTTTCAAATTACTCACGTTAGGAATTGTGGTTATGCATTGTTAATACAACTTACAAACGTTTTCAAACACATGCATAATGATCTCATGAACAAAGGTCAGAATACATAATTCATATGTATTTTTTGACATGTTTGGATGAGCAAAATCAAATTAAGGAGCGTTTGGGTTAACTCTTAGGATTTTATTTCTAGGTCGAGTTAACCGTTACTTCACATTTGTAACATTTAGGCACACACTAGACATCTCTTTAAATGAAGGAACCTCACCAAAGTTATCTCTTTCGATTCTAGGTGAAATGACTTTGGAAGATGAATTATGATACACAAAATCATATGTTCCAACAATCTTAAATGAAAACTATATTCCTGACGTCTTAAAACCCATCATTCAAAACCTAGAATGTAGGTCAATTCATGAAGGTTGTCCTGTATCTCCTGAATCCACTAAATATGATAATATTCAAACCCTTTTTTAAATTATCAAACTTTTGAAAATATATGAACTTCACGAAGGGATCTATCCAAGATTTCTACTTGAATTCTACTCCTCAATAGAAATTACTAAAGATGATGATCAAAATGTCTTTCAAACATTATGGGCATTAAAAAGAATATTTAAATTTTCACTCGAGTCATTTGCCTCGATTCTCTCCATTCCATGTGAAGGAGAATGTTCTTACTCTGAAGAATCATCTCTCGACTCTTTGAAAACTAATCAAGATTCAAACACACCTTATCAAACACACATTCTAACACCAAATGAAATCATTCAATCAATCACAACAACCGGACAAACCATTTTTTCAAATAAAATCATCAAGGAAGAGCTTCGTCATGACATAAGATCTTGGAATGAAATCATTCAAGATAATGCCTTTGGCACTCAAAATGACTCGCCTTTTCTTCCTGCTTCATCAGGTCACATGATGTATTGCGTTCTAACAAGTACTCCTTTCAACTTTGCCTACTTTTTAACCAAACGAGTTGAAAAGATAAAAATCAACCAAATTCTCCAATGCCATATGGAATGTTTCTAAATCGTCTATATGATCACATCATCGAAATTAATCCTCATCTACAAAAATCAAAATATATATCATATTGGCCATCCATGAAACCTTGGATTCATCACACTCATCGTTAAGTAATTAACTCCATATCCTTTGAAGAAGTTTCAAGTAATGACTTGAATTCCATTTAAGATATTTCTATTAAGTATTATTGCTAGACATACGTACTATTATTATCGCTATGTAATAACCTCTATCTTAGTTATTCTAGTACGTGTATAACTTGTCTTTGTCACTATTATTTCATGCTTGCTATATGACACTTTATGGACAATTATGTCATTTCTATGTTTCTACTTGGCCGATTGCATGAGTTTCCCTTCTAGCTAGATTATGTGATTCTTGAAGAGATGGAAATGCCACAATCATCCCTCCAACCAACTTAAGTTATTATGAAAAACAATTAACTTTTGGAAAATCTCGTAAGCATCCAGAGACCGGCCCCCAAAAAAATCAAGGGCGGCTCCCTAATCTATATGGGACCGCCTGAGGTTTACGGGACCGCCATTAGGGAACCACTAAATTTTCCTGTCGCCTCTTTTTCTACAACTTTGACCCTATTCTCTTTAGGTCCAGCCATTCTTTCCTTTCTAAACAAAACACCTCTTAGAATCTTGATTCTTCAATACCATGCCTTTCCTAAAAGTCCTCTATATATGAACATCATTCTTTTCCATCTCAATCACCTCTTCACCTCTAAGTCTTTCACTTCTTTTCAAATTCTCAATGTTATCCTCTAGCAAATCCCCTCGAGACTACTCACAAAAATACCAAAGGGCTATTCTCGAACCTTGGAGACAAAGTCTTGATCTTCCTCCTTCACCACCTTCTCCTCCACCAAATAGGACTACTCTCACCTCTCCTATTTCAAATAACTCTTAGGTTTTGGCGATAAGCCAAATATTTTTAACATTGAATCAAAAAAAATTTAGGTTATTAAAGTTGTAAATAGATAATAAATAATTTTTTTTTATAATAGAAAAAACAAATTTTTAGATAAAAGAAAAGAAAAAGAAAAGTTATACTAATTAAGATTACACTTGTTTTGGTAATTATCTTTTAAGGCCTTTATAATACAATTCAAAACTATACAAATCTCTTGATTTTCATCTCTTTACTTGGCCGGTTTCGATCTACACAAAACAAGAGAAAACCCCAAAAAAAATTTTAGGTTTGATTTCAAGAGTTAAGGTATTGTTTCTAAATTTTTCAATACAATGATTTTATTTAATCGTAACATCATAAGGATAGGATTAGGTTATTGTAATTAATCTTATTAAGAGGTTTTGCTCATCAAAATCGTTTTAGGGATAATAATTAGGGTTTTGGGTAAGTTAATTAGGGTTAATTATGCTAAATTCAAAATAGAAATTTAGGCAGAATTTTAGGTCATCTTGCGAGAGCCATATCTCGGTCATACGGATAGCTTTTATTGATTTTCTTAAGCCTAAATTAACTACAGAGAGTCTATTTTCCAACCCAAGTGGTTTCATCAATAAGTGAGTGAAGTTAGTCAAATTAATCAACAAGATGCGTTGTCAAATTGAGTTTTTAGGCAGATTATGAGTTGTGTTGTGAGGTCAAAAACCATTTCAAAACGTCTTTTTAATTTGATGGCTTGCTACTGCTGCAAGTCATGATGTTTTTGATTTTATAGAATTTTTGTAGAATTTTATTAAGTGTTTAAATGGGTTTGCTCAAGCTAACTTTTTGAAGGTCGAATCAGGTCAAATTCTAGACACTTTGTGATGTTGAATTTTTATAAAATGGTTACACTCACTATTATTTTTATCCAAAAATCATAGAAGCTCACAACTCATTGAGGGAGCTATGGAATGTAATAAGAAGGACTAATTAGATGTTTTAGTATTTTAGTTGGAGTCATCATGTGACTATAAAAACCGGATAAAATGCAAAAAGTTGAGATGTAGGTTTTATAAGGTAACTTGAGGTTAGCAAGTTGTGAAGAGTATATAGTAGAGTTAATCAAAAATAGGTTTATTGACGTATCCATCATTGTGATTGTTACATCGACTTGGGTGAGAGACCTAATCGATGGTAACATGTGTGTATTGTTTTTGCTATAGTTTTCTGAAGGTTAAGTGAAGAGTTTGGATTTGCTTTGCTTCTGTGGTGACGTTTTACATGTCCTACTTTTTACTTATTTTTTGGGATGAAATGATGCCAAAACTGTTTTTGGGATTTTTGATTTATGATATGTGTTTTTAAGTGTCGACATATATGATTGCTATGTGCTATTGCTATGTGATATTGATTGTGGTAAGGCATGTGTATGTGAGGATGACATGACCTTGTGTGAGACCCGAGCGGACTTAGCTAGTCAAGTGGGTCAGTCTTGCGTGAAGATATTCAGTCTTGCGCAGAGATAATTATGGGACGGAGGGGTACGATCCACCCCAGATAATGTGAATTTATGTTGTGATAGAATAGCCATGCATATATGTTCGTAAATGTTGTTTTTGTTGATCGCGGTGTCATAAGTGAGTCTTAAACCTGTAACTCTCACCAACAATTTTGTTGACGTTTTAAGCATCATTTTTAGGTGAGCAAAATGTGTGAAGAGTTAGGAAGAGGAATTAGTTGGACCATAGGCTTGCATTGCGGACCGGTTCCGGTTCCGGTTCCGGTTCCGGTTCCGGTTCCGGTTCCGGTTCCGGTACCGGTACGGGTAATTCGGTACTAATCGGGACAAGTACCGTTTAACATAAGACAAGAAAGAAAAGAGTCAAATTGACTCATGAAACTACTGTGAAAGCTTTTGTTTTTAATTTTTTTACTGATAAAGCAACATCAATTAAGAGGATGTCAAGCATAATTGTTTTTCCCTCTAAACTTTTATAACTAGTTATAATGAAAGTATCAAAGTTTATATACTAATAAGTCAAACATCAAAGTTATTATCGAAGGGATCTATTACGGCTTGTGGTAGGTTATGTGGAATTTTCGGAATAAGATTTTATTTGATACGAAGATTCCGGAAAAGGTCTTGATCTTTGATAATTTAGTCTCTAGCTCTTTTTATTGGTTTAAATATCGATGTAAAGCATCGTTCAAATGGGACGATTGGCTTAAAAACCCTTATATTGTTTGTTGTTGATCTAGCTCCTTGTTAGTGTTTAATAAAATTGCCGTTCCAAAAAAAAAAGAATATGACCATAATTGGAACCAAATGGGTATATATAAATAAGCTTGGCGAAAATGGTGTCGTATTTAGAAACAAAGCTAGGTTAATTGCCCAAGGTTACAATCAACAAAAAGGAATTGATTATGACGAAACCTATGCACCCGTAGCTAGATTATAATCCATAAGAATATTATTAGCTTATGCATGCGCACTAGACTTTAGGTTATTTCAAATGGATGTAAAGAGTGCATTCCCTAATGGTTTTATCATTGAGGAGGTTTATGTGGCACAACCTTCGGGATTCATTGACTTCGCAAAACCTAATCATGTTTATAGACTTAAGAAAGCGCTTTACGGACTCAAACAAGCTCCTAAAGCTTGGTATGATAGACTAAAATCCTTTCTTATTAAACATGATTATACAATGGGAATGGTAGATAACACACTCTTTACTAAGAAAAAGGACTCTAACATCATCATTGTCCAAATATATGTCAACGACATTATATTCGGATCAACTTGTCAAGAAATGTGCGATGATTTTGCCAAGATCATGCACGATGAGTTTGAAATGAGTATGATGGGGGAACTTAACTTCTTCTTAGGACTACAAATAAAACAATTAGAAGATGGTATATTTTTTAACCAATCAAAATACATAAAAGAAATGCTTAAAAAATTTAGACTAGAAGACTCTAAGCCAATGAAAACTCCTATGTCTATGGAAACAAAACTCACGAAAGATGAAGAAGGTGAGTCCGTAGATAATAACAAGTATAGAGGTATGATAGGTAGTTTACTATACTTAACGGCAAGTAGGCTCGATATCATGTTTAGTGTTTGCCTTTGTGCACGCTTCCAAGAGGATCCCAAAACCTCTCACCTTGAAGCGGTTAAACGTATCTTTCGATACGTTAAAGGAACTATGCACTTAAGATTATGGTATCCTAAGGGGTCCGGCATATAAACTATAGTATATGCGGACTCTGATCATGTGGAAGATTATGTGGACTAAAAAAGCACTAGCGGTATTTGCACGTTTATGGGATGTTGTTTAACATCTTGGTTCTCGAAGAAGTAATCCGCTCTTGCTATTTCTACTACCGAAGCCGAATATGTAAGCGCCGGAAAGGCATGTCAACAAGCACTATGGATAAAACAAGCTCTCGTAGATTATGGCATTAGGTTAGAGAATCGTCCCCATCATGTGCGATAATATTATTTGTTTTTTTTTTTTAGGCGCGATGTCCTTAGCAAAAAACCGGTTGCCAACATTCTCGTAACTAAACAACACGAAAAATATTGTCACCACTATCTTCGTGATAATGTCCAGAAAAAAGACATATCTCAAATTGAAAAATGTCGTCCGTCGACCTAAACCATCGCCGGACTTTTTATGAAAAAACCCTTAAACATGAATCATTGAACTATCTACGTCTTGGTTTAGGAATGATGGAGCAGATTCCATAAATTACATTAGTTCGCTTCTCCTTCTTCTGTCTCAATTCTATTCTGTGTTCTATTCCGTGTCGTGACAACTTAAATACTTCATCTGAAGTACCTTAAGCATTTTTAATTCGCGAAATACAAATTAAAACGTTACTTCTCTTTGTAAATTTTTCATCAAAACTAAGTCCAAAACACATCGCTGAGGGCGGCCCCCATATCCCCCCAATAGATTTGGGATCGCCTGTTAATACGGGACTGCCAACTGCAAGGCCACTATATTTTACCCACTTCCAAAAAATTTCACAACAACATAAAACAAAAACCCTCTTTCTTTCTGCAGCGTCGACCCTACAAAAAACAACCAAAATTCAAAGTTCAACATTAAACTTGTATTGAGATCTAATCAATACTTTAATCATCGCAAACATTCACAAAGATCATCAATTGTAAGTTCTTTTTATATTATTTTCTTCAATTTGAGTCTAGGGTCATGATGAAACACTAAAAATTGAAATTGAGGATTTTTCATTTTTCGTTTAATTCTGTACAATTAGGACTACTAGGTTACAATGTATAACTAATATGCTTCGCGTAGACATGTGATTTGCATACATTAGTTAGTTTGTCAAAAAAATTGATTTCGAACCAAAACCCTAATTTTATTTTCAAATCACTCACGTTAGGAACATAATAAAATTGTTGTTATACATTGTTAATACAACTTAAAAACGTTTTTAAGCACAAACATAATGATCTCATAAACAAAGGTCAAGATACATAACTCATATGTATTTTTTGACATGTTTGGATGAGAAAAATCAAACTAAGGAGCGTTTGGATTAACTCTTAGGATTTTATACTTTAGGTCGAGTTAATCGTTACTCCACATTTGTCATACTTAGGCACACACTAGATACCTAGTTCAGTGATAAAACCTTACTAAAACTGGCACTCTTTTAATTAGGTGAAATGACGTTGGAAGAAGAACTACGGTACACCAAATCATACGTTTTAACAATCTCATATGAAAATTATCTTCCCAATAACTAAAACCCTTTATTTAAAACCTTGAGTGTAGATCAATTCATGAAGGTCGTCTAGTTTTAGGACTATTCAGAATCTACTAAATATGATTATATTCTAATTTCATGTTTCAAATTATCAAACTACATAAGTATATATGGAACTCCACGAAGGGATCTGCCCCAAGAATTTATGCTTGTATTTATTCTTAAATAGAAATTACTAGAGATAATGATCAAAATATCTTTTTGAAATTTTAGAAATTAAAAAGAACATTCAAATTTTCACTAGAGTCATTTGCCTCAATTCTTTCCATTCCATGTGAAGGAGAATGTTCTTACTCTGAAGATTCATCTCTCGGCTCTTTGAGAATCAATCAAGAATCAAACACGCCTTACCAAACACACATTCCAACACTAAATGAAATTATTCAATCAATCACAACAACTGGACAAACCATCTTTCCAAGCAAAATTCTCAAGAAGTACCGTGGTCATGACATGAGATCTTGGAATGAAATCATTCAAGATAATGTCTTTGGCACTCAAAAGTAACTCAAATTTTCTCTATGTATCATCATGTCACATGATGTATTGCATTCAAACAAGTACTCCCTTCAACTTTGCTTATTTTCTAACCAAACGAGTTGATAAAAGATTAAAAATCAACCTAAATATCTCTCCAATCCCTATATGGATTGATTCTAAATATCTATATGTTTACCTCATCAAATAATTCCCATCTACAAAATCTAAAATTTATATCATATTAGGATCCATGAAATACCTTGGGTTCATCCCAGTCTTCTTCAAGCAATTAATCTCCATATCATCTAAAGAAGTTTCATGTAATGATTCGATTTCTATTTGAGCTATTTCTATTAAGGTATTATTGCTAGGTCATACTGTTACTTTTATTATGCTATGTAATTAACCTCTATCTCAGTAGTTATTCTAGCACGTGTATAACTTGTCTTAGCCATTATTATTTCATGCTTGCTATATGACACTTTATGGACCTTTATGTCATTTATATGCTTCTACTTGGCCCCATTGCATGAGTTTCTCTTCTCTTTTAGCTAGCTTATGTTATTCTTGAAGAAATAGAAATGCCACAATCATCCTTCCAACCCACTTAGGTTATTCTGAAAAATGACTAACTTTTGGAAAATTTCGTAAGCCTTTAGAGAACGGCCCCCAAAAAAGGTGTGCGGTCCCTAATATATATGGGACCGCCTAAGGTTTATGGGACCGCCATCAGGGGAACCACGAAATTTTCATGTCTCCTCTTTTTCTGCAACTTTGACCCTATTCCCCTTAGGTCCAGCCATTCTTTCCTTTCTAAACAAAACACTTCTTAGAATCTTCGTTCTCCAATACCATGCCTTTCCCAAAACTCCTCTATATATGAATAATATTCTTCTCCATCTCAATCACCTATTCTCTTCTAAATCTTTCACTTCTTCTTAAGATCTCAATGTTATCCTCTAGCAAATCTCCTCGTGACTACTCACGAAAATACCAAAGGGCCATTCCCGAACCTTGGAGACAAAGTCAGTGTCTTCCTCTTTTACCACCTTCTCCTTCACCAAATAGGACTACTCCTACCTCTCTCATCTCAAATAACTCTCTCGCATCCTTTTTACCTCCGCAAAACTCAACTCAAAACCTTAATGAAATTCATCACCTATCAAATCTGCTTGACTCTAACCTCCAACAAGCTATTGAAAGCACAAAATCCTTCTCCTCTTGCATCACATATATCACCACACCTTCTTTAGTTCAAGTATTACCTTTCATTTGGACATTTTGTCATTGTTGCTTGGAAACCCGAAATCTATTTGATACATTGAAAGATGACCTTAATCGTATCAAATCTCTCATTATTGGTCCTTCCACTCAATTTCCATCTTCAATAACAACCTCCTCACCATAATTGAGCACTCTCGAAAGCTTAATTTCACCCAATAATAGACAACCCATCTTTTGATTATGGCATCTTTCACACTTCAAGATTCCACTAGTGTAGATCTATATCGTATTATATCTTTATAATTATCTACTTTATCTTGAAATGATTCATACAAATATAGTATGAATTTGTCTTACCTCGTATTAGCTCTATTTTTATTTTATGTTGTACGAATGTATTACTTGCATTTGTTGTTGTATGTGTTTCTTAATTGTTGAATGAAACTCCTTTTTGGGTGACTTGAATCCAATATGTTGTTTAAAAGATATTTGTCTTGCACTTGTACCTCTAACTTTGTTTTGTAGCAAACAAATTTCATAAGATCGATCCCGTAGTGCCCCGAACAAGGGGTAGCATACATCAAAGGGGAGTCTTGATATCGTCGATTTTTTTCTTCCTACAACTACTCAACGATCATCCTTTTTGAATTCGACAAAAAGGGGTGATATGGAACATAAATCTTTAATTATTTGGTACTTTAATTTTTATACAAATGTGTTTATATTTTGTCATCAGCAAAAAAGTTTCTATTTTTAACTATTGCGGTGGAGTGAGATAAGGAGAGGGCTGAAGAGGGAGTCTCATGAGATTAGAAGATTACAGATGCATAATTCCTGGTTTGGGTAGGAGGAGAGAGGAGGTATCGTGAGAGCAGTGAGAGGAGAGTGAGAGCGAGAGAATGTGCCACCCCCCCCCTCCCACGCTATGCCCACCAGGAGAAAGAGAGAGGCGGATAGAAGAGGAGACGGCTGGAGCCCGAGTAGATATTGAGGAGAGGAGTGTTGAGAGTACGAGGGCGGTGAGAGAGAGAGTATTGACGGAAAGAGCTATGAGTTACAGTAGAGAGAGATTGTTAATACAAATAATGTCTAAAAATGTTATTTATATTTTTCGACCTCTCAACGTTTTGATAATAACAAAATGTAAAAATGTTTACGATAAAATTAAACGTTTAAAGATGTGCTCTCAAGATTGATTTGCAGAAAGCTTATGATACTGTGAGTTGGTCCTTTCTTGGAGAATGTCTGAAGTTTTTTGGCTTCCATGGAAAAATGATTGATTGGATCATGACTTGTGTTACTACTACTGCATTCTCATTATGTATCAATGGGCAATCCTATGGATATTTCAAAGGTGCTAGGGGTCTAAGGCAAGGTGACCCAATTTCCCCATACTTATTCACTTTGGTGATGGAAGTTCTTAATCTAGTCATGATAAAGAATATAAAAGAAGATGGCCAGTTTAGATATCATGCAGGATGCAAGGAACTTAAAGTTACCCATTTATGCTTTGCTGATGATCTAATGGTTTTCTGTCATGGTGATGTTCATTCTTTGTCTCTGGTGAAGAAATCTTTAAATGAGTTCAGTAAGTACTCTGGGCTGCTTCCTAATTTGAAGAAAAGTACAGTATTTTTTGGTAGCATTAAAGAGAATTTGAAGTATGATCTACTCAAAGTTGTACCATTCTCTGTGGGAACCCTTCCAATGAAGTACCTTGGAGTGCCTTTACTTGCCAAATGTTTGGGTGTTAATGACTGTAGGGATTTGATTTGAAAAGGTGAAAAGTAGAGTTGGAGATGGAGAAATTAGATACATCTCTTTTCTGGGAGGGAGTAACCAACTAATAACCTATGTTTTTTTGGGCTTCTATGTAACATTTTTATTGGGCTGCTGTATATCTTCTTCCTAAAGCTATAGTCAAAGAAATTGACAAAGTGATGAAGAATTTTCTTTGGGATAGCTCAGGGAGTGGTAATGGTAGAGCTAAAATTGCTTGGAAAGTTGTATGTAGGCCTAAAGATCAAGGAGGGTTAGGGATTAAACCTCTTAATGAGTGGAATGAAGTGCTGCTTATGAAAAATATTTGGAAAATTATGGAACAAAAACAGACACTATGGGTGCAATGGGTAAATAAAGTAAAATTAAAAGGGAGGAGTGTTTGGGATATTGATATTGATGTTAATGATAGTTGGGGATGGAAAAAACTGATGGAGTTAAGAGACAGAATCAAACCTCATATCTTTCATAACATTGGAAATGGGAAAAGCACTTATGTATGGTATGATAAGTGGCACCAGCTTGGTCCTTTATCCAATATCATTACTAGAAGGGAAATCTATGATGCAAGGTTTAAGGATAATGATTGTGTCTTTGATATGATTGAAAATAATGGTTAGATGGAGAAGGCTAGTGAATGGTAGGGAAAAATTTTCATGTGTTAAAGTCAATTAAAGTTACTTGGCATAATATGAGAAAAAGTGACCAAAGTGTGTGGATAAGGAGCAATGGAAAATCGGGAAAGTTTGCTATAAGAGATGTTTGGTTGGACTTAAGAACTCAATATCCAAAAGTGAATTGGCACAAGATAGTCTGGTTTTCTCAATGCAACCCAAGACACTCATTTATCTTATGGCTTGCACTGCACAAAAGGTTACAAACTCATGATGTCTTGGCAAAATGGATGAGTGGAGTATCTCATAGTTGTGCACTATGTAATCAAACAGGTGATTCTGTTCAACATCTGTTTTTTGAATGCTGCTTTTCTAAGAAGATTTGGAATGAGATAAAGGGGAGAATTCTGCTAAACACTACAAATTATGAATGGGTAGATATAATCTCTAAAACTCAGGATATGCATTACAACAACAGCATCAAGAGTATTTTGACAAAGATTGGGCTTGCAGCTTGTGTTTATAATATTTGGAGAGAAAGGAATTTAAGAATTTTCCAAAATGCTAAGAGAAGAGAAGAAGACATTGCTAAGATAATAATGGAAGATATAAAATGGAAGTTGGCAAGCCTTACAGTCAAGAAATCTAAGAGTGTTGTCAAGATCTATAAGGAATGGGATATAAATCCTATTTACAGTTAAATTACTTAGAGAAGGAGTTTAAGGAGTGTTTGGATAATGAGATTATGACAGTGTCTTTTTGACTTTATTGACATTTATATTTGCAGATCATATAATGGTTAGTTACTAATATCTTGGAGTCCATTGGGTGTGACTGTACTCATTTTGTCTACATGGATTGTTTAGATTGGCCTTGGGAGGAATCTTAATAATCTGTGCTAGACAAGTGAGAGGTCTAATTCCTTTGGATGTACCATAAGGAAGGGCTAACCATTATGAAGGGTAATGTTCTGGCGGATGGTGTGGGATGGGTGGAATAGAGAGTGTATGAAAGATGAACCTTCTTGGTCCACCCAATACACCATCAAGGAGGTAGGTTGGTTCTTTTGAGGGTGAGTGTTCCCTTCATAGTGATGCCTTCTCCTCTTCTTTCTATGATCCTATCAGTGAGGTGTAGCTGCTGATAGGTTCTGGGGAGAATGAGTAGGAAATGTAGCTGTGTAAGGTAGAGCCCCTCTAAAGTGTGAATGGGGCTATATGCTTCTTGGTGATGCCGGCTTAGTGATCTTTGCAATTCATTGTGGGTGATGGTTGAATGTTTTGCATAAGAGCTGAGTTTGGAAATGTAGCCAAGAGCATATGGTAGGTGCATAAAGGTGAAATTGAATTCCTCTGTTTTGGTTCTGTATAGAATATGTTGTTATCCGATATCGGATAGTTGGGTTCTAGTTCTAACCGAGGAATAAACCAGTTGTATTAGAGTTCTTGTTGTATTCTGCTGGTCTGTAGCATGACTTAGGCATGTCTAAGTCAATGCTTGTGTATCTTGTTTTGATTAATAAAATATTTCACCTTTGCACCCAAAAAAAAAAATTAAACGTTTAAAATTATTAATCGTAAAATTCCATTTTTAAGATTAGTAATCACTTAAGGTATGAACAAACAAATCTTTAAGCATGATTAGTGATCAAGACAATATTTTTCTCTTACCCATCACACTTTTACAAAATAATTTCAAAAATTAATTATACAAAATATTTTCTAATTAAAAGAAAAGTTTTATTAAAAACTTAAAATTTGAAATTCAAATTTTCCCCTCAAAATGGAAGGTTCCATACCAGATACAACCTTCCCCACAAAAAGACAAAAATGGAGCGTAGTCTACTGGGGTGGCCCCCTTATAGGCATGGCGGCCCCCATATATATTTGGGACCGCCGGGACCTCCCCCAGTGACCGTTGGATTTTTTTGCCTATAAATACTACTCCATTCCTTGCAGAAAATCAGACCTCTTGCTATGAAATTTTTTTGTATACTTTCTCTCTCTAAAATCTCTTGATCACTAACATTCTTAGATCTGTTTCAAGTGATCTAATATCTTCTTCTCATCTCTTCTTTCTCATTCAAGTTGCATATGGAGAGAAATTCGGGTACAAAATTAGCAAGAAATGAAAGAATTGTTATTTAGTGATCTTTCCTCTCTTCTTCTAAGTACCAAATCTCTATTGTAAATTATCTTGTGTATTTGTGTGAATCGGATTGTGTGTAAATCCGATAGTGTAGATCTAGTGATTGTGTATTGATTGTGAAGTGGTAGATTGGTTCTAGCTAAGATTAGGACTCGACATTTAGCTTAGTGTCGGAAAACAACGTAAGCGACGTCTGTAAATGGTTTCTCCGCCTAAAGGGAGCTTGTTGACATAGTGAAATCTCGAGTAGGATACTCGGAGAGTAGAGTAGGGCGAAGAGGTGCTTCGTAGCCGAACCACTATAAAATCTTGGTGTCTTGGTTTGATTGTTCCTTTCCTTATCTCTTCATATCATTGTTCATGTTATTTAGCTTTAGTTTTAGGATAGTTATATTGCTTGTTCTATTGTGAATTTTGTTAAACATATAACTCGAAATCTAATATTTTTAGAAGAAACGTTTTAAATTAAAATGAACCTGTAAACTATTCAACCACCTTATAGTTTCCACACATTACACAAAACTGCTTTAGCTGCTGAAGCTCAAGAAAATATTGCTAAAGTACAAGAGAAACTGGATGAGAAGGAGATTGAAAAGATAGTTGAAGGTGACAAAGTTGAAGAATCATATGCGAGTGAGTTTGTTGATTCTATGATTAATAATGATGTTGATGATTCCGGTACTAAGATAAAGCCTTGGAGTCATAATGAATATCCGAAAATTGTTAATGATGATGATGATCAGATTAAGAAAGAGAAGAATGATGTAGAGATTAAGAAAGAAAAGAAAGATGAAGAGGTTGTTATGGAAAAAGATGATGATGATGATGGGGAGACTGTTAATACAAATAAACCGTAAAAATATTTATTTATATTTTACGATCTATCTTTGTTTTGTTAATAACAAAACATAAACTTGTCAAAAGTAGAAAATGAAATTCATTATTTTAAACCAATAGTTTATCTAACTCATCTATTCATCAAACCATCCTTCATATATATTATAACACTTACACTCAAATCACATAAGTATATTTTTAGAATAAAAAATGTACAATTTACATAAAAATATATAAAAACCCTCAAACATATTTACATCATAGCTAACATATTTTTTCTACCAAATCTAAACATAATCTTACAAGATTACACATGATCTTTCAAGATTTTTCAAATCAAAATTCGGATTTAGTTATTGTACGCCGGTTCAATTGACGATAACTGGCCGGTTCTGTTCTACAACATAACCGGCGGAACCGGGGTACAGTAAAATTCTAGTCTATAAATACCAGCTCATTTCACTTGTTTAAGCATCCATTCATATAGTTTCTTTCTATCATATCCAGTTACCAACTGATCTCTAATTATGTTTTCTTTTATTTTAGTGTTTTGGTAGATTTCTTAATAGGAGAAGTTTCACCGGGTTTTGCATACGAGATCAACTCTCAAAGCTCACTTTATGGCAAGAGTCTCTCATCTCATAAAGATCTACCTGCTGATCTTGAAGCATCATTAATCTAATTCAATCGAGATGTGTATCATATAGTGATAGGATCATTTAGAAAGGTGTAGTGTAAAATAGTTGTGATAAATATCTATCAAGATGGATCTTGGTGTAATGCTTGACACCTAGGTTTCTGTATTTTCGGTTGTATTATGGTTTTTGGTTAACCCTAATTCGGTGGTCTTAATATTCGGTTGTACAATACAGGCTTGTTTGGTATTCGGGTAATAACACACGGGGTGTTTGGTTGTGAAGTTAAGTCTAGACAACTTAACGTATTCGGTTGACGTGATTGTGTGAGCAACCGTAGAGGTGATTGTTTTAGTCACTTACTTGTTTCAAGATCATTTGCTGAGAGGTACGCTTTCTATTTACTTCTTATTATGTGTTAATCATATGCTATTACTAGATCCATCCGCTGCGTATTCGTAGCTAAATTGGTTAGCTAGATTGTTAAATCCCAACAGTGGCATCACGAGTCAACTCGTTTTAGCTTTATGGGTTACACGTTTTGTTTTAATTATACGTCTAGTTTACATGCCTATTATTTAAACATATGCTATGATCTGCTGCGTTTTATATTTTATTTATGTTTTACTAGTAAAATATGACAATGATATGCGAATCCTTGCCATAACTGGATAAAATATGTAGATCTAGATCTTGAAAAACATATTAAAAGTTAATATAGGTTAAAAAGGAAAATTAAAACTGTTAATTTAGCAGGTATGCCTCCTTTTTAATTTTTGTCTATTCCGGCTATAAGACCCACTCAATCACAATTATGTTGTAACACCCCCATTTTTACATATAGCCGCGAAAGCTAATCTGGGGTATTACTTCAAGGATACAACAATCATAATCATAGAAAACGACTTAAAAGAGATGTTTTTGGAAAATTTAGTTATCATTCATTATAATCAGAGTTTTTACAAAATGCAGGTCCCACAATCTAAAACATAAAGTCTGAATGATAACAGTTCAGCCATCTTTAAGTCCATGCCACTCCATGCCATAAGTTGCTCAATTACCTGAGATAAACATGCTAAAAAGTCAACACAATGGTTGAGTGAAATTCATGGGTTTGAACATATAATAGTTGATACAAGTTCTCACAATGGAAAATTGGTTATTGTCATAGTGATAATATCATTGGAGAACATTTATATCATGGAGAACAGTAATTATTACCCTGCTAAACTCATGAACACATAAGAGATATTAAAGAGATAGTGGAGAATACTACCCAAAACACATAATTAAAGAGATATTAGGAGATACTACCCAAAGAGATATTAAAGAGATATTGGGAGATACTACCCAAATAGATATTGAAGAGATATTGGGAGATACTACCCAAATAGATATTGAAGAGATATTGGGAGATACTACCCAAATAGATATTGAAGAGATATTGGGAGATACTACCCAAATAGGCATTAAGGAGATATTGGGAGATACTACCCAAAGAGACATTTTCATGTACTTAGGCAATAATATATCAGGATAGCATATAGTTTAGAAAACACTTGCATTCATGGTTTATAGCAGGTATCACGGGTTTATAAAGTATGTGAGGTTATGAACTCATTAAGTCTTTGAAAAGTAATCACATTGTTATAAGATAAACGAGTATATAAAAGAGTTTGTAAACAAGCATGTATCCCCCTCGCGGGTTTATAAAACATGTAAATAAGTAAAGGCGAGGTTATGAACTTCACCTGATAGGTAGTTGTAATAAATATTCCAAAATGAAAGCTGACGACCTTATCACAATCTTAACAGGGAAGGTTGATATAGCAAATGATAGTAAACAGCCACGTCACGCAACCTGAGTAAATATGTCAAGTCTTAGGTAGATTGTACTCTAGAACTTTGGTTCAGAGAGTCTAATATTGTTATGAGTTTGATTGGAAAGTTTGGAATTATTGTATCACCGTTCGGGCCATCATAATTCAGAAGTCATTCAGTAAACGTTTGAGGAGCTAGGGCACTTTAAAATCCTTTTTTTTTCTTAAACCCATCAACTCAGACAGAAACGTAATACCAAGATATAAACCTCTTAAAATGAACTGCTCCCTAGTATTGTGATACGATATAATCGGTTTTAAGCGTTTTGATCAATATCTGGAAATGATAAGCACGAGAAGCGTTAATTAAAGTTATGTCTTGTAATGTTTTGAATACATTTTTATACTTTTTCAAAATGTTACATTTTAGACCCTTGAGAATGAAAAATGGCAAAATATACCCTTGGAGTTTGCACTTTTACAAGTTTGGTCCTTCTAGTTTAAAAGATGTACAAAGTAAACCTTGTACTTTGGAAAGTGACATAATAGACCCTTATAGTTATAACTTTGATAAAATGACATTTTCAGTCCTTTTAGTTATAAGTTTCAGAAAGTTACGATATATACCCCTTGCATGAAAATGATTTACAAAACAAGTCCGAATTGCCATGCAAGCTTATTTTAACATTCTAAAAGACATTTTCAGGTTATAGCTTATTAATATAAGCTAAAATATGAAGGTTTAACTTAACGAAAGTTTAAAATAACGATTCGTTAAGCTAGAAATCAAAACGGGTCGAATTAGGGTTTTATAATGAAAACGCGTAGGTTTTTAATTCAAATTCCTTCAAGACTTGATAAATGGATATATTAAACATTAGTTAAATGTCATGTTATGGATAGATTTTATAACAACATTTTTTTTTCATATTAAGCTCATATAATTCAAGAAAAACATGAAATTAGGGTTTCGGGTGTACGGTTTTGGATCAAAATAGAAAATGAGCATGAATTGAGTTATAAAACTTTAACAAGAGTTTATGCGTGATCATATGAACATTATAAGAGTGTAGGAGCAGGCATGAAGATCATAGAACCTAGGTTTGAGCTTATAGCTTAGAAATGGGTCAAAATCGGGACTTTTAGCTTCGTACGCCTTGAATAACGACTCCCGGGCTTCTTTTCCTGGTTTCTTTTGCTTCACTTCTATTCTTGAGACTTATTAGTACCTCTTAGGATCTTATTTGAGCAAAGGATTGCTGCTAT
>BQNB010100767.1:0-12915 GCA_026074375.1 Tanacetum coccineum
GATGACTAAGCTATATAACAATTAGAATAATACCATACTTGGAGGGAATTATATTAGGGGAAAGAGAAATCCGCCACGTTTAGGAGGGACTGCAAAAAATTTAAAGAATGTTAAAAGGTTTTGGGGAAAAAAATTGGCGTCATCAGTCCCAGAATCCAGGATTTTGAGCGGACTGTGGCTTAGACTTCTACTTCTTCTTTGTTTTTTTATAAAAATTGAAGACATTTTAAAAGTACTTTTAAATCAATTGAACCATAAAGACTGCATTTTTTTAAATGATTTTTCTAACTTGTGTCTTAGGGACACAAGATAAGAAGGCAAAAAAGTACATAAAAGTACACTAGGGACCCACAGAAATGTACAAAAAAAGTACACAGAGACCCACAAAATTTGTGAACCCATGTGTACTTTTCTATACTTTTCTATGAGTCCCTGCTTTCTTAGAGCATCCACAATGAAAAAAGTCTTTAAAGACTTTTCCCTATTCTAAAAAGCTATTTGATGAGGGTTTATGCATTGCATTCAAAGCTTTTTGGAAAAACTTTTTACAAAGACTTGGTAAACAAGTCTTTGGTAAAAGCTTTAGTTATTAAGTGTGATTTTCATTAAATGCATTCAATGCATCAAGTCTTTAAGACTTGATGCATTGTAGATGCTCTTAGGAAATGTTAATTTTACTTTTACTTTAACTTTCATAGTTCCCAATAACTAATTTTGGTTAATTAGATTTTCTTTCTTTTAAAAGGAATGATTTTGGATGTCAAAAAAACCTAACTCGATGATTAAGCATATTCGGGTTGGGTTACTCGGGTTCAAAAATTAATTCGGGTTATTTGGGTCAGTCGGGTATCGGTTATGGAAATTTTTGCTAACTCGGGTTCGGGTCGACCCGAATAATTTTTTTTTTCTTAAATAAATTTTATATTTAAAAGACCACAAAAAAAATTCTTTTAACAGTTTACTTATATTCGGGTTGACCCGAACCCGAATGGACCCGAACTGAGTTAACTTGAACCCGAGTAACCCGAATTCAAATAGGGTCAGGTTCGAGTATGAAATTTTTAGCCTTGACCTGACTTTGACCCGAACCCGACCAAGCTAACCCGACTAACACCCCTAGTTACTTGCTACTATGATGTAACAAGAGACGAAATAAGAGCGTTATTTAAATATTTGTGTGCCATTAGTCTTAGTTTTATCAATATTAAAAGTATGAAAGCTTACTCAAATGACGTGTTATCATCCTTCTAAATTTTCTATGTTGTCATATATGTATTTGCTTTTACTAGATAAAAGCATATATCGTAAGCAATTTAAACTATTGTTTAGTTTAACCTTAAGTACATGCAAAACGTATAAAACATGATGCCTTTCTATAAGAATTATTTAAAAACTTTTAATAAAGTGTTGCATTGCTTATTAAACATGTTGCCTTTATCGAATAACATTTGCAACACTTTGAAAAAGTGTTGCATTAGTTATTAGCATGCAACACTTCTCCTTAAGTGTTGCATTAGGCTTCTTTTCGTGTAGTGACAATATTAAGTATGCATGCAACAAACTCTAAAACATAGCCTTAAAAGGACATGGGCAAAGTAGTTAGACTCATCATGGATCAAACCATGTTAAGTGAAGATCAATTTCTCCTTTCAGACATACCATTGTGTTGTGGCTTGTATAGATGATTGAATTGTGAGACAATCCCACGACTCGTCATATGATCTAAAAACGTTTGACACATGTATTTTTCTCCTCGATTAGATCAAAGATCCTTGATGGTCTTCCTGAGTTGATTTTTTACTTCATTTTGAAACTCTTTAAACGTTTTAAAAACTCCATGTTTGTGTCTAATCAAATAAACATAACAATACCTACTAAAATCATCAGTAAAGGTAACGAAGTAGTTATCATATGTCAGTATGTATGAGTACCTCAAACCCCCCCCCCATAGCAGCACCATGAATACCGTAACTGTAACCACGAGTCTCTGTTAACCATTCTAATGAAAATCCTTCACTAGACGTTCCATATACATACAACCTTAGATAGCTGATCCTTCTCCTAACTCTTGATCTAAAAAAACCTTGGCTACAACACTTAGGAATACGCTAAAAGCGATTCAAAAACAACCAAAACCCTAGAGGAAGGGGAGTTTTAGTTTGTGTAATCTTCTAATGCTATGATAATATTTGATAAATCAATTCCTACTTAACATATAGTAATTAACAATTACGAATGCTTGGACTTGTTCGCCTTCTGATTATTCAGAACCTTTAAAGGGTCAATATAACGGAACCTCTGGAGCAAAATGCGCATCTTGCCCCATTTTTGCTATGAGTCCATCATGGTAATCCACTAAGCTGGTAATCCACTAAGTCTAACTAACTGATTAGTGACCTATTACTTGATTCCGAGTTACTTAGACAATTATATAACATAAATAGTATGATTACATTATAATAATGGTACCTTTGCGTTTACGTGTGTAAACCCCATAAGCTTAGGCGTATCAAGCCATATAATTATTGATTATGACATGAGCATGCTCCAATAAGTTTTTCAACTATTCTTGTGAATAGCCTTCAACTCATTCATAACCACTTCTCGAAACGTTCTTCCGCAAACATCACATTCGCACTAAAATAGGCTTGGACTAAACGATCACGAACACCATAACCATCTCGACTTATGATGCTTCTCTGCGGTCGATTGGCTTGTCGCCAATTATAATAGACGACAAAACTCTGCTAAAAAGCATCATGTCCAGACTAATAACTTCTTCTTCTTCCGATGAGTTTGTGAACATTATTGTTTTCGAAGTTTATATCGATAATAAATTTGTTTGAGTTGTGTGAAATTAAGTTTGGAATTGTATAAAGAATGGTGAGTTAGGAGGGCATTTATAGTTTAAAATCAGTAAAGTTTAATTATTATTTTTAAATAACTCTCCGTTATATGATGTGGGAGGGGGGCACAATTTGTACACAAACCCTACGGTGAGAAGCTTACCTTTCATCGCATTTTTTGTTCATTCCACGTGTGAGCCACGCCTTCCATAATGGGTGGCGCTTGTCACAAGTGATCAATGGGGTCAGTCTTATGTATTGACCAAAGTTGAGAGAAAGCAAATATTGAGCATTGAGTCCTAAGTTATGCCCCTACTAATACATACCACAATTAAATTTTGAGTAAACTACACCATTGGTCCTTGTGGTTTGCGTTGACCAGCGTCCCTAGTCCTTTGACCAAAAAAGTTGCACCATCCGCGGAAAACGTTTGCAGTCGGATGGTGACCCTTAAGGGACTAACGGCGAAAAACGTTTACCACTTAAGGACGGATGGTGCAACTTTTTTGGTCAAGGGACTAGGGACGCTGGTCAACGCAAACCACAAGGACCAACGGTGTAGTTTACTCTTAAATTTTTAAGTTTTACTCAAATTTTTTAGAAAGAGTCATTAAAATGTTAGGGGCCGTTTAGTTGGTAAAAAATATTTCCATTTTTGAGTTTGTAATTTTCTAGAGAAGATAATTGTTTTTATTCTTTAAAGAAGAGTTGAGATTTTTGAAAACCCGTTTAGTAGGAGTTACATTTTTCCTTTTTATTAAAAATGAATGAGAAAAAAAATGAGAATGATAAAATTGGGTTTTTCAATTTTTTTGAAAAATATTGAAAAAAGTGAGAATGAGAATTCCACTTTTTTTGAAGATTGTTGAAAAAAATGCGATTAAACAGATTTTCAATATTTTCCTTTTCACATGAAATTTTTCTTAGAAAAATGAGATATTTTTTGCCAACTAAACGGCACCTTAGGTTTAATGAATTTTTTTTTGTGGCATTAACCTCTATCGTAAAATGTCTATCTTCTTTTTTAGTGTTTGATAGTTCTCTTGGACCTAATAGAAATCATATTTTGACAAGATAATTTCTCATAGGCAGGATGAAAGCAGATGCACTGTACTGAACTACTAGAAGTTTAACAAAAAATATTAAACAGATGGAATTTCAGAATCAATCAATACAAGTACAAATGTAAACATAAAACTCGAGAACAATACAGGTACAAATGGAACATCAGTAATCAAATCAATTATCATTCTTTCAGGCGTACTCTATCTCTATGGTGACATTTTTACCCGTCCTTCTAGATAAACTTTTTCCAGCATAGTTTATTTCATTATTCCTAATAGATGCTTGATAATTTTCTTGAGAACGAACTGCAGGACGAATTTGGCTTAGCGTGAGAGCAGCTGCGTTGTTGTCACTAGTATTAGCACCCCAGTCATCAATTAAAGATGGGTTTTTAGGAGCTCCCGCAGCTTCAAAACCTGGCGTTCCTTCAACATTCTGACCACCACTGTCGCCAGTAACGTCTGATCTCAGTATCCGATCCTGAGCCATTGACGAGATTGATTGAGGAAAACTCTGATAATACACGTATGGTTGATCAGGGTCGCCTGATCTCACTAGCCGATTCTGAGCGATCGATGAGAGTGATGGAGGAGGATTATGATACACGAGTGGTTGATCTTTACTCGAGTTGCTCATATTCGCCCTGGTTGGGATGTCTGGAGCTCCTGAACTCATTTTGATCCTTAAGAAAAGTTTTCCGATGGGGTGTTTTAGGAAATAAATTATTTTTCATATATGTAATGTATAGACTTGAGAAACTATTTATATGTGTCATCGTATAACATGGGGATGAGTCGTCGAAGACTTGTTCTTTACATTCACTGAACAGGAAAAAAATACTTATTAATTGATCAGCTAGCAATTAATCATGCACCGGTATCTCAAATCACATTTAAAGCATGCTTAGCCATACATATACACACGTAATTGATTTAAGAGTAAACTGCATAAATCGTCCTTGACTTTTGGCGTAATTGAAACTTTCGTCCCAACCATTTCGAAAATGCAGATACCGTCCCCGTGGGAAACCTTTCGGTAAGTTTTGGTCCCAGGTTTTAAACAGCGTTAAGTGGATTTTGTTAAAACTTACATGTTATCCCTTTTGGTTAACGACGTTGCAGCGTCCATTCTTTATACCAACGGTCGTTTATAATTTAAAATTTTCCGTTTATTTTAAAGTTTTTGATTATTTATATACGCTTTTATAAAATGCCGTTAAAAAAACATATTTATACAAACGTATATGTTTTTATATAGGTTTTTATACACATTCTTATATACTTTTACACGCTTTTATATATGCTTTTGTATACTTTTTATATACGTTTTCAAATACGGTTTTTTATACGTTCTTATCAACATTTTATACGTTTTTATATGCTTTTATATACATTTTTATATGTTTATATAATCTAATTACATATGAGGAATACTCAATATACCATTTGTCCAATTGTATTTTTCTATCTCCTTGAAATTGGACAAACATTCCTAAATCTTCTTTTAAAACAAACGTTTTTATCAAATGGCTATTTGAGTTGGTCGACCATTAGTGTAGGAATAATAGAAAGTTCAAGGCGTGAATTACAATTGGGGTTTAACAAAAACGGGTATTTAAAACACCAAAAACCCGAAGAATGGATTCGAGCTTCTGCCACGCGGGCAGCGCGTCGGGCTCGAATTGCATTTTCCCATATTTGAGTTTTTGGCCAATAAATACCCATCCTCGCTCTTGTATTCCTCACGTCTTTCCATTCTTTATTTCCTCTATTTTTTCTTCTCCTATCCTCTAAGTCTAATATCAAAGTGTGCTAATTTTCTCATTACATCATCTTATTGAAGAGAACACACCATTCCGCAAGAGAGACACATAAGTACTTAATCCACACTTGTTTGTTGTGTCGAGGGTCTTCTTTCTTATACCCTTTCTATTAAAAACCGAGTCTCCAATTTAGGTTAGGACTTGATTTGAAACAAACATCTATCATTCAATTAGGTTATAAAGGAAGTCTTGTATCTTAGTGATCAAGGCTAGATCATTGGGTGATCTAGTTGGGGTTCTGGTATACTTCTAAAGGGAAGTTCTTATTGTTCCTAGTTGATCTAAGTGATCCTAAGAGCAAGTCGAATCACTGGTTCTTAGGGTGGATTCCAAGGGCGGAATACCGTAAGGAGTAGCTCTTCTTAGTGAGTGTCGAACTTAGTGTATATCGGTGGAGCGAAGTTGTAATACGGTTTATAGTCCACCATAAAGATTATACAAGAGTAATAGTATATGTGTCGTGGATTCACAACTGGACGTACGAATGGTCTAAACCCCCCCCCCCCCCCCCATCCCGAACCAATATATATCGTGGTGTCTCTCTATCTACTTATTGTCTATCTCATCAATAGATTCATTACGACCAATCGTTTCTTCTTTTAAATACTGAAGGTTTTTCATACACTTTGAAGAAGCAAAAAACCATATTAACCCTCCCCCCTCTACGCTATTTCTAACTGATTACTTTACAGACCTGTCCGCAAGCTGAATACTCATCCTTGTTGGTTTCAATTATGAAATGCCTAATCTTAGAAAATGGGAGTGTGACATAAGATGAATCCTTGCTCCTAAATCTGCCAAGTCATCCTTTATGGATAAAGTCCCGATTAGACAAGGTAATGTATAACTTCCAAGATCCCCTTCCTTTTGGGGAAGGTTCTTTTGAATAACGACCGAGCATTCTACACTAAGGGTTACATAGGAGGCTGTACTTTCTAATTTTGCTTTGTTAGAAAGGATATCCTTGAGAACCTTAACTCCTTTTGGCATTTGATTCAAACCTTCTAGTAATAGAAGATTGATGTGTATGTGCTTAGTGATTGATAGGAATTTCTCCCTCTCTTTATCTTTCTTTTACTTATTTAATCGAGATGGGAAGGGAATGCTTAATGATTTAGAAGGTTGGTAAATATGAAACGTCAAGGGGTTCTCGGGAGCTAAAGAGTCTAGGCCTTCTCCTTCGTTAATTGTGTTAGCATACCTTTTTATGAAGTGATGGTCATTTTACATTTACGAACCTTGTAATAGTCTTAAAACGTAGTTACGAGATTCCTAATCTAATATCGTTTATGTATTGGGTTTTTATCCCACATCGCTAGAAGATGGAAAGTGTAAGAGGCTCCTTTCATTATAAAAGGAAGCCTCCTCACTCATTTCTAGTATTGGTTGACAAGTCTCATTTGTTTTTGTAAGGTAGAGAAAACTAATTGTTTGTTTTGCTTATCACTCACATCAAGAAACAACCTTTTTCCTTCTATCTTATTCTTATCTTCCACATCACTTCCTCATCTTATTATTGTGCTTATTAGTGTGTGAAATATGTAAGATAAATCCTTACAAGTTGTAGCATTCGCTCGAGGAAGGCAAATGGGCGACTTTGTGTTTTTTTGTGGCTTATTGGTTGCTTATTGGTGCTAATTTCGAGCTTATTTTCTTTCTAAATCACACTATTCACTTATTTATTTCTAAAAAGATTTAAACATTGATTTTGAAAAGTAGAAATGCCATAAAGTTTAAGTTTTTAGTTATAAAAACAATGTTTGAGTAGAAAAGCTTTCAACTTTGTGTCTTTAAATCGGTTTTAGCTTATTTGGTTTCGTGTTGTTTATATTTGAAACAAGCGTTTTAGTCTTAAAAGAAAAACAACAAAGTCGTTTGTAGTTATTTGAGCTGTGCGATTTAAAAGACTAAGGACAAAGGATGATTTTATTTGTGCGGTTTAAAAGACAAAGATCAAAAGGACGTTTTTTGCTTAGTGGTTTAAGAGGAATTTTTGAATCGTGCGATTTAATCAATCAAGCGTTTTAAGTTTCATGTGATTTAGCACTTGTGCGATTTAATAGGGTCACACATTCAAGCGATTTAAGCCAATGTGAAATAAGCTTATGCGATTTAGGTTTATGTGGAATAAACTTTCAACCATTTTATTGAGTTTCTGGCTTATGCGATTTAAGCATTTATGCGGAATAAGCTATCAAGCGATTTAAATTTGTGTGACTTAGCTCAAGTTGTTTAATAGGGATGCGATTTAACTTTTGTGCGAAATAAATTTTTAGCTGTTTAAAGAGGGTTATGTTATTTAGCTTATCAAGCGATTTAGCTTACCTAGCGGTTTAGTTTATCAAGCGGGTTAACAAGGCTTATGCGACTTAACAGCTTATGCGATTCAAGTCTATGTGATTTAACTCTTAGCATTTTAACAAGTCTTAAGCGATTCAAGGTTCACATGGCTTAAGCTTCAAGCGATTTAGAGTTTATAACGAAGTGGTTTAAAGTTCAAGGTTGCGGTTTAAGTTTCTTTCGTGTTCTAAATCAAGTTTCGAACTTCACTCATTGAGTTAACTCGGTCATAACCGAGTTAAACCTAGTCGGGTAATCTAGGGTTTCTAGTTTTGGAAGAAAACAAGCCCTAGGTGATAAGACGGTATATACCCCTGCATGCAAACTTTTGTGCACCGTTAGTCCTCCGTTAGTTCAGATTTAATGATCGTTACTTAATCAAGTTTAAACTTTAACGAGAACCATTTTGCATCGTTAATCCCTGTTTGTCCAGATACTTAACGACTGTTATTTTTCCATTTCCAATTCTTTAACGAGAACCTTCTTTTACTGTATGTCCTTATAAGCAAAACTCAAACAATCGTTAACAAACCATTCTAATTTCAAACAAAGATTTCATCAACCACAAACCACAACACTTCTTTATCTATTAAGATCATGTTCACACACTTTGCAATGTCGACTCAACAAGATATCTATGCTGCTGGTTCAGAAAACCGTCCTCCTATGCTTAACACAAACAACTACATTTGATGGTCAAGTCATCTTCTTTGTTATGCAAAGAGCACATCCAACGGGAAATTGCTAGTGAAATCCATTCTTGAGGGTTCGTACCAATACCGAATGATTGAAGAACCTGTTGACCCATATCGTATACCTCTTGTACTTCCATCTTCTCACTTACAGACTGATGATGAACTTACTATAGATAAAGCAAAGCAAGTTGAGGCTAATGATCAAGCTATTCAAACTATTCTCATGGGTCAACCTAAATAAATCTATACTACAGTAGACAGTTGTAACAGTGCTAAGGAGATTTGGTTACATGTTCAACAAATGATGAAAGGTACATATATTGGGGTTTAGGAGAAGGAAGCAAAGTTTCTCAATGAGTTGGAAAGGTTTACTTCTGTCGAAGGAGAATCGATTGAATCATATTATCATCGTTTCACGATGTTAATTAATGATCTAGATAGAAACCAACTCACTCCAAAGAACATTGAATGCAATCTCAAGTTTCTTAACAATCTCTAGCCAGAATGGAAACATTATGTCACTCTTGTTCATCAAATGAAGAAACTACAAAAAGTGGACTACAACCAGTTGTATGATTACTTGAAACAGAATTAGGATGATGTAAACGAGTTCAGAGCAGAACAACTTACAAGAAAAACATGATCCTTTGGCATTTTATGGCAAAAACTCAGTCTCCTTACTCATATCTAGTGTTTTACTCAGATCAACCATCAAACATTACCTACATGTAACATCCACAACCCAAGAAAAACTATGTTCAACAACCTCCATTCAACATGAAATACATGTAACAACCAATGCAAAATCATGAAGACATATAAGATCACACAACTATAATGAACATGGCAATTGTACTCATGGCTAAAGCATTCAAACTAAACTACACCACACCAACAAACAACAACTAAAGAATTTCATCAAACCCTCGCAACAGGCAAATTGCACAATCGAGTATGAATATGGGTAGAAAGACAGATGCAATGAATCAAATTGGGTACAATGCAGGGATTCAGATTAGGCAGAATGCAAGAAATCTGATTGGGTATAATGTAGGGCATAATGTCGAGAATCAGATTAGGTAGTATGCAATACAGAATCAAGGTATTCAGAATGTTGGTAATCATAATGGGCTAATTGTTGTTTCAGGGATTACAAATCAGAGTGGGAATGGAAATGTTATAGCAGCACGGGTTGAGAATAATTGTAACGGGAACAATGCAAATCTAATCAGGTGTTACAATTGCCTAGGAATGGGTTATTATGCTAAGAACTGCATAGTAAGGCCAAGAATAAGAGATACTGCTTATCTTTAGACACAGTTGTTGATTGCTTAAAAGGAAGAAACAGGGATCCAACTCCAAACTGAAGGATTTGATTTAATGACTGATGTTGCTGATTGTGAAGAGATTTAGGAAGTCAATGCGAACTGCATCTTAATGGCCAATTTGCAGCAAGCATCTACATCAGGTACTCATGCTGACAAACCTCCAATCTACGAATCAGATGGATCATCTGTGGTTATTCAAATGTTTTTTATGGTGTATCGACTCGGGTTGTTCCAAGCATATAATGGGGAATCCGAACCTTCTCGTCAACTTCGTCTGGAAGTTTATAGGAACTGTTCGCTTTGGAAATGATCATGTTGTAACAATTCTGGGTTACGACGATCTTTAATGGGGAAACATCTTGATAACACGGGTTTACTTATTGACGGTTTGGGGCACAACCTGTTCTTGGTTGGGCAGTTTTGTGACTCAGATTTAGAGGTAGCTTTCAAAAGAAACACCTGCTATGTCAGAAATCTAAATGGAGTTTATCTGTTGAAAGGAAATCGTTCTACAAACCTTTACACCATCAACCTCCATGAAATGACCTTTTCATCTCCCATTTGTCTCATGGCTCGTGCTACATCAACAAAGTCTTGGTTATGGCATCAAAGGTTATCCCACCAAAATCTTGACACCATAAACACTCTTGCAAAAGAAAATTTCGTCACAAGTCTTCCAAAATTCAAATACAAAAAAGATCATTGTTGTCCACATGTGAGTAGGTAAAAAGCAAAAAAGAAACCTCACAAGCCAAAACCTGTTCCAAATTCACAGAATAGGTTACACCTCCTTCATATAGATTTGTGTGGTACAATGAGAGTCTAAAGCATTAATGATAATGGTACATTCTGGTGATTATGAATGATTTCTCTCATTACACTTGGTTTTACTTTCTCAAATCAAAAGATGAAGCACCAAAAGTGATCATAAAATTCCTCAAGCAAATCCAACTTCTACTACAAGCTCTAATCATAATTGTAAGAACCGATAATGAAGCAAAATTCACAAATCAAGTGCTTAAGGCTTACTTTGAAGATGTTGGTATTACTCACCAAACGTCGACTATTAGAACTCCACAGCAGAACAAGGTAGTTGAACAAAGAAATCGCACCTTAGTGAAAGCTGCTCGAACAATGCTAATATTTTCTAGTGCTCCGTTATTCTTATGGACTGATGTTGTAGCTACTGCGTGCTATACACAAAACCGATCCCTAATCCATACAATATTCAAGAAAACATCGTATGAGCTTATTAACAATAGAAAACTATATATCTCGTTTCTACATGTATTCGGGGCTCTTTGTTATCCTAAGAATGATCGTGAGGATATTGGGAAGCTTCGTGCTAAAGGTGATATAGGCTTTTTCATTGGGTATTCTACTACTTCCTGTGCTTACAGAGTTTATAACCGAAGGACAAAGAAGGTCATGGAGACGATGAATGTCACTTTTGATGAACTTTCAGCAATAGCTTTTGAACAACGCAGTTAAAAACCCAAACTTCAAGGGTGGAATTCTAGACACATCAGTTCAGGACTCGGCCTTACTTATGCTACGTCAATAATAACACCACATAAACCAACTGAACGTGATTTGTAACTTTTTTTTTGAGTTAATGTATGATAATTACATGGGTGGTCAACCGTTAGATGCTAAAGAACAGCTCTCGCTGCACCGGCAACTCTGAATCGTCAAAAACTAAATGCATCTACAACAACTGCAGAAACTGCATCGACACCATCAAATTCATCTACAGAGGCTCCAGCTATTCCAATCACTTCACATAATGTTAATGAGATATAGCAACAACAACAACTAGAACAATTACAGCTCTAATCAGAAGCAATTGTTGATAATGCTAACAATGCAATGTTGGATGACAATAGATTCATCAATCCATTTTCTACATCATCCACAAGCTCAACTGAATCTTATTTGCAATATGTGGATCTGTCAAACATACATATATTTTATCAACCATACCAACATGATTTTCAATGGACTAAGGATCATCATCTGGAACAAGTGATAGGATAACCCTCAAAACCAGTCTTGACAATAATTTAGCTACGAACTGATGCATAAATGTGTATCTATGCATCATCTATAAACACCATGGAACCAAGAAATGTCAAAGAGGCTATGACCAATGCCGGATGGATTAAAGCAATGCAAGACGTGCTTCTCCCGTTCAAACGGATTGATGTATGGGAATTGGTTCCTTATCTAGAATATATCAAACCCCTTACTTTAAAATGTGGATTAAAAAACAAGCTTGATGAAAAACACGATCATCAAGAACAAAGCTTTTCTGGTTGTGAGAGGGTACCAACAAGAGGAAGAAATTTATTTTTAAGAATCCTTCGCTCTGGTTACTAGGATGCAAGCTATCAGGATATTTCTTGCTTACGCTACACACATATCATTCCTGATTTATCAAATGGATGTGAAAATAGATTTTTTACACGGGTCTTTAAAGGAAGAAGTGTACGTATGTCAAGCTGAAGGTTTTATCAATACGGATCATCCAAGTCATGTCTACAAGTTGAAGAAGGCACTATATGGATTAAAGCAGGCACCAAGGGTATGGTACCACGAATTGTCAAAGTTTCTCCTACATAATCACTTCACCAAATGAACAATTAATTCAACGTTATTTACAAGATATCATGACAACAACATCTTAGCGGTACAGGTCTATGTAGATAATATTACCTATGGTTCAACAAACCCCAGGTTGTAGGATCCCTAGATCATTCCATGGATGAATCACAAAATCAATGGCACAAAGATTTAAACAATGAAGAACTTTTGATTGA
>BQNB010100768.1:0-24629 GCA_026074375.1 Tanacetum coccineum
TATTTGACCCATTAGCTTATTGCTCTTTTTAAGCTTATCTGCCTGTTCTAATTTACTTATTTTTATTTTTACTTGTTTATTAGGTGTAGTAGCTTTCCTGTTTAAGCTTATTTTCCTTTTTGCCTAGCTTGTTTGTCCCAAAAAGCCAAGTAGTCTAAGCCTCATTGTCCTTAGTTTATAATGTTCATTCTGCCAGCATTCATTTGCTTAATTCTGTTTGAATCCTTGGCTTTTCTTTGCTCTCAAATGCTTATTAGGGGCTAGCTAGTTAGATGTTTCAGCTCATTAGCTTTGCTTTTGCTTTTTGAACCTTAAAAATCCATCATCTGTTAGCTTATAAGTCATTTAGTGTAGTTAAGCATTCTGCCAGCTTTGTAGTGCTTATTTCCCTGCTTATTATTAAGTTTTAGCAAAAGTTGTAGTTAAGAAAATTTCTCATTTTTATGTCTTCTTTTAGTTTGTGCAAAAAGATTTAAAAAAAAATGATTTCAAAAAAAAAAAGTAGGCCATGGGACTCGAACCCATGACCTCCCCTTTACAAAGCAACACCTCACACACTCACACTCTACCGCTGTGCTACATTAGCTCATCCGGTAGAATGTGAGTTTATTTATCTTTTAACCCTTTGTTGGCCCAAGAGCTATATAAGCCCGTTTGGCTTATTTGACTGCTTATTTGACCAGTTTCTTCCATTTTCTTATTTTTGTTAAAATCGGCATAGTTAACTCTATTTTCTCCAATTTTTCCAGTATTTTTCACATTAGTTTAGTATTTTTAATCTTTTATTTTTATTATTTTCATTTTTAATTCATAAAAAAATATTTAAAAGTAAAAAAATTATAATTCTTTTTTTTAAAATTTTCTTTTATCATATAGGATCTAGGAAAAATAAAATTAAGTTTGTAAGGTTAAAATTTCAAAAATTTGATTTTTAAAGAACGGGATTCGATCCCGTTCTCATTTGCTTCGCGTTTTTAGCTTTAAACACTTCCATTTTTTATCTAGTTTTTTTCTTTCTTTTTAGTTACTTAGAGCCTATTAAAAGTTAAAAAAATCAAATAAGGATTCAAATTTGATAAATTAGGTTTTTAGTCGCGTTCGTTTTTAATTTTCGTTCTCGTTTTTGTGATTTAAGCCAAAATGCCTTATTTATGCTTCCTGTAGAATTTTAAGTTATTCATTTGCCTTTTTATGCTTTCCCGTAGTTTTAGGTTTAAATTCCCGTTTTCGCGTTTTTCTTAAATTGCTTTTGTTTAGGGTTTTCTTTTATTCGTTTTTGCATATAATTCGTAGTTTTAGAAAATCAAATCCAAATCTTTTCCATTCAAGCATCTATTATACTAAAAGATTGAGCCCCTTAATTTAATGGGGCTGTATCTTTAAATGATTTGTATTACCCACATAGCCATATGTACAAAACCACGTTGCATAGTGAAACTCAATATCAAGACGGTTATTAGTCTTGCATTTACAATTGAGCCCTCTAATTTAATGTGCAATAGTCATGATTAGGGGGTTCAAGACTCACAACTAAGAGTACACAAGTCTAATGCATACAACATATGGTAGAGATAACTCAAAGGCTCTCCTTTAATTCTATAAAAGTTAATGCAGAAGATGAAGTGTTCTTGCGGTTTCGAATTCATTTTGTGAAAGTTGAAGAGTTGTAGGAGTTTAAAGAAGACAAACCATCTCGAATTAACCTAATTCATGCCTATATAAACCGGCCAAAATCACATGCACAACACAAAAATTTGAGTCTTCATTCCGCCTACTTTATTTTGTAATTTATTGTTCAAATTGTTTCTTGATTCTCTTTTTTTTGGTGCAGGTAACATGCTCTCAACCAAGTATTTAAAAACTGAAAAGGTCAAAGTGAATGCTACGAACTCTACTGCAGGTTAGGTTTTGGTTGGTGTTTATCCAAATATGATAATATACTTCTTAGATAAAACATGGCATACTTCTTCATACATATAATATATTTTTAAATTTTTTACTATTTTACCTTCAATGTATATGGATTTGACTCCTAATAGGCTAATACTGATGAAGGTGGTGTGTTTGTTTCGAGTGTGACAACTTTCATAGTCACAGATGATCTTTGCGTATTGCCTAATACTTCAGGCTGCATCTTTCAATTGCTTTATGATCATGGTATTAATGATGCCGGTCAATGTGAAGAGAGGACTTTTAATATTGATCGTGAGCAGGTAATTTAGCCAACTATTTTGACTTTTGAATAATATCTGATGCGACACACCAAATTTTGTGGCAATGTACTTTGTCCAATGTTTGATAATGGTTTTCATTACTCTTTTCTTTGTTTTTTTCCTGCTTTATTTCATGTGTCTCATTGTTATCATCAGTCACAAGATTACTTAGGGTACGTTTGGTTCACGGTATGTTTTGAAAAGAATTGTAATCTGTCAAGGGAATTTGAATTAGTCGAACTCGAATATCAATGTATAAGTTTTGAACCATACAAAGATAAATGGTTATTGAATTTGATTTTATGCTTCGTATCATTTTCAATGGTTATAGAATCTCTTGAACATGACAATGTCATTGTTATTTGAAATAATATGAAGTTGATTTAATCTGTTTGTATATTATGACATGTAGGGATTATGGAACTTGACGTTTTTTATTACAAGTGAAAATCAACATGTGAAACATATAAAAGAGAGAATGACACTTGACCAATTCAAGGAGGAAACCACTATGGTGGACAGGCTACGGATTGTTATGCGCCATACATGTCTTTTTGATGCATTAATGATTTTTGAAAAATCAAATGTTGGCTCTAATAATTTTGATGTTTAATTTTTTGAATGAATGAATGTATGAATTGGTGCTTTTAGTTTGTATATCTATGTGATATTGGTTGACGAGTAAAATTCAATATGAAATGAATTATGCAGAAAGATGGCCATTTATGTTTTTTGTACGGACTATCGACTCTATGACGGGTAAACTATATTTCAGAAACTCAACAATGAAACACTGTATTTTCGTGGTGGCTTATGAAACCCCACAAATATATATACTTCTGAATCAAGCTCCCAAGACGATTACCATAAATGGGAATTACTAGATGCCAATTCAATGGGATCATTACAAGTGGTAAAAGAAGTAGAGGCAAAAAGGGAAAGGGATCCAAACAAAATGGAAACAGCAAGAGGACACTTGATGGAGGTTGCCTCTATATAAATTATTGTATGTAATAAATCATGAGAAATAGATAATTTTTGAGTTTGTTTCAAATTAATGTCTATGAAATATATGCAATCCCGGGCGAAAACATTTTAGACACAACCCGTGTGCATCGCACGGGCTTGATAAAAGCCTCTCTAAAATAATAAGCCGTTTTCAATAATGAAACATGCTTATTTCAAAGTGCTTATATGAGATAACAAATATTACTATTTCACCATCATAATTAGCTTGAAAGCCAATTATAAATGGATTGCGCTGATCTTGGTCTTTCTAAAAAAAAGCAAATCCATAAACAATTTCCTGAAGTGTTATTTTTTTTATCCTTAGCCGCTATATAGTGCTAGATTAGGTGTTTGTTTTGGTTTATATATCCAGCTTATGAGGTTATTGTACTTTTGAAAAGCTAATAAGCTCATTATCTTGGGCTTTAAGCCTATACAAACACCCCCTTATAGGGTATAGACAGACTTCAAACTTGAAAATCAAAACAGTATAATATGTTGTATCACATTTAGTATATCTTGGGACTTTGACCCATTTTACCCGGTTGGATATTTTAAGAAAAGTAAGTTTTTCTTATAAATCTATCATGTAACTAACACCATAGTGTAGGTTGCAGAGTTTGTTGTTAAATGGGTCGAAAGGCTCGCAAAGTATATAGTTTTTTTTAGAACGACCGCAAAGTATATAGTTAAAATATATTTTTCCTGAACCATTCTGAACATGAACCTTAGTTAATCACGATGCAAGCGACCATTATACGCACACCATGCAATTTTTTTTGACACAAGCCGTGTGCAACGCACGGGTCTGCATGACTCGTCCTATTAAATTATGTGCTTTACTTACTGTTTAATGAGACTAATAAATGTATAATATATCAAGTTCTAAAAATAAAACGTTTTAAAAAGTTTATGGCTGAAAATCATAAAAGTACGGCGTACTTATTTCTAACTACGCCGGTTTTTTTAGAAAAACGTAAAAGTTTTGAAAAATCTCAAGTACGCCACACTTACTTTGAAGTGCGACGCACTTTGCTGCCTGGATAGTCAAAAAATGTTTATATCTTGATTTTCATAGATAAATTGCTCTGTTTATTAAGTGCTATCTGTTTATTAATATCATGTAAGTGTAAAAAAATATTATTACTTGTTTTAACTAACCCACTGACGGTTATTCTATTGTTGTGTTGTTCTATAAAAGTTATGGATCCAAATTAAAGTGTTGGAAAGACTTGCCTAGGAGAGAATATCATTAATTTATCAAGTGAAAAAACTAAAGGACATGGAGACTTGAATTCTCCTGAATTAGGATACAACTAATAGTGGAGGTAAAAAGGAAACAAAGGCTATCATTTTCCATATAATGGAAACCGAGGAAGTAAGCGACAGATTTGTATCACCATCTTTCATCAATGGATTAGAAGCATATGACGGTGAAATAAATCTAGGAAAAGAAGAAAACATGATCTCAAATGAATTTGCAGTGAAATTGTGTCTGGATCATGAGGTGAAATGTTGACACAAAGTGGTTAAAAAGGAGTTAATCATAGCATTAAGAGGAGAAATTTACTTTTTAAAGTTCATAATCAATCCAGAAAAGGACGATGTCAAACCAGGGGTGGTTCTTGGAAGGTCATTTATGCGTCTAACCAAAGGAATTGCTGATTTTAGAAATGAAGTTATTACAATATATCTCGAACTCTATCCATTCTTAGATAGCTCTGGAGAAACAGAAAAGATTGATGATGACTGGGATCTCCTGTTAGATGATCTTAACTTTGGAGATATTCCAAAAATTAAAGGAGTTGAAATTCCGCCATTCGTGTGTAAAATGGGAAAGAACAGTAGGAACAAGAGAAAGCAACTGGAGAAATACCAAATGATCTATTCTGATATGGGACCATCGTTGTCCACTAAAAAACCATTAACTCAGGAAGAAGCTGCATGAGAGGCACTAGCTATCGATATTTGGAGAAGATTTGCTATACTAGAGGAGGAAAGATCAATGATTGAAACTCTGGCATATAGTGATAAGTATAAAAAGATACTTGATGAGATTTGTATATATAAGATAAAACTAGATGGAGAGAGGAAGAAGAGGCTATAATCAAGGTCAAAGGAGAGGCATTAATAGAGAAGGAGGATCATGGAGCGTTTGTTATCCTGATCCGACTGGAAGCTAAGATCAACCTAAATGCATTACCCGACACTGGTTCTGATATAAATGTCATGCCATACCGTGTTTACAAGGAATTAGGCAGAGAGGAGTTAAAAAATGTAAACAGAGGAATTAGAATGTTGAACCATTTAAAGGCAGAGCCTATGGGGCTTCTTAAGGATGTTCTGTGCCAGGTAGGCGTAACTACCATCGTCGCAAAATTTCTAATCTTTAATATGCCTATTGAAAGAGATACACCTATAGTCATTGGGAGAGGATTTTTGTACACATGTGGTAGCATACTGAACACAATAGAAAGGATCATATCTACCTTTGATGGAATTTGCCATCAAACGCTTCATGCAGCTAAGACAAGTTTAAACACTGAAGAGAGTGACAGTGATTATGAGGAAGATTATGGAATCTAAAGGAACAGTTTTGGAGCACCGGTATATGGACCGAAACCTGCTAAGTACCTTAATTGTCACGATCCGTTGGACTGATCTATAGCATTACAGGAAGTATTGAACCCATTCAGGAAGATCTGTGTATGGAAAAAGGCTGTCAGTTTTCTTGGATCTTTACCTGTTGCATTACAACATGAGGATTAGAAACCAGAATATACGGGAAATCATAGTAAGAAAGAAGAAGGGGACGAAAAATGGCACGCTGAGATCAGAGTAACAGACCCCTATGGAAATGTATATGATAAAGGTTTCATAACAAAGAAAACAAGCATAAGGTTGTCCAAATATCATAAATTGAGTGACATCATGTCGCCCAATTGGTTTCAGGAATGAAGGACCAAAAACTAAGTTGGAAATAATGGAGTAACTATGTACTCCCGTTTTTACTTTTTAATGTTCAGTCGAATAGAGTCAATTGTCCAAATCCATAATGGATTGCATTTGATGTACGTACATTAATCTGATAATGTTAATATTAAAGAGTCAGTTTGGTGGATTAAAATAAATATTTATGTTAAAAATTATATTTGCATTTAAGTTATAAAACGTACAAGGTAAGTTTGATATAAAAAAATATTAAATATATATTTTAAAAGGCAAAGTGCGCCGCACTTCCCTGAAGTGCGCTGCACTTTTGGTCAGTTTCATCTAAATAACTTATAAAACAAGATTTCATACTTTATAAAAACCCATACCACAACACAAAACCGTTGGGTTTTCCACAAAAGTGAAAGAAAATTTTTGAAAAACCAATCTATCAAATCAGTAATTATGCCAAGGGTATGTTAATTTCATCATTTAACTTATTTACTATCAATTTATTCATATTTAAATTGTTAGGGATGTGTATAACTAGAATTAGGGAAAACAAATTCTATGTTTATAAAAGTATAATCAACACTTAGGACATTGTTGTAAAAGGTTTATTAGTTGAATGCACTGTAAAGTTTTTACCAATTGAAAATTACTATTCATGAATATTTATTAAGTATTTGCAAAAATATAAGAAAAATTCGAAATTGTTTGAACCAGCCCACAAAGTATGCCAATTTTACTAGAAAACCGACGCACTTAGCAATTTTCCAGGAAGTACGCCACACTTCTATGAAGCGCGACGCATAATTATGACCAGAAGCACACAAAACGTATGAAAACCTATCAAAAACTCACCCATTGATACTAATTGTTTTCTAATATCATTATATACTTTATTTTGGATTGTTTTTGGTGTGTAGACTATGGAACACATGACAATGAGGCCGGATCATCACGATCCAAACATTTTCGACAATATGAGACGGTGGAGGAAGCGATGCTTCCACGTGTCCATCACCCGTTTTTGCATTGGGAAGGGTGTAACCAGGTTGCTAAGAGTCGATATAATACTAGGCTTACTCAATTGCTCCCTAGACTCATTTACTCACCATGCGTTGTAGATTGGAACGTGTTAAATTATATGGGTTGTGGTAAGGTGATTGATGAGATGTTGACAATCAAACTGAGTGTGGCTGGTATCGATGAGGAGATATTTACTTCAGAAGTGTGTACTAGGGCTTTTAATATTGATGAGCCAATTTATAATAAGCTTTGCCATGAGTTCTATTCTACCTACGAGTTTGATGAAGTTTGTGCTGATGACGAGTTGAGAACCAAAAAGATAATCAAGTTCAAGATTTATGGACGTGCTTTTAGTTAGACATTGATAGAGTTTGTAAGGAAGTTAGAATTGTATCACTCAGATGAGATCAACGAAGAAGGATTTGATGTGTACTTCCAAGGAGGTTTGCATAGCGATGAGCACTTCAATGCTCAAGAGTATTGGTTGAGCATCAGTCAAGAGGAAAATCTTAGTTTGTCAAGGAGTCATGATTCTACTATCCATAAGCCTGTTTTGAGGGTATTACACAAAATGATCACTTATGGCTTGTGTCAGAGGACGACCGGGTATGACAAGATGCAGAAAAATGATTTGTGGTTATTGAGTATGTTCGAAGCTAGACACCAAAATAGATATGCGAATGTTGCTTGGTTAATAGCGGATGAAGAGGAAAGGAGCTGGTAGCCAGAAAGAGAGTATGATCTGCCGTGGACAGTTTATTACGAAGATTGCTAAGACGAAGATATTGATGTCTGACAAAGTGCTGAACAGTTTGAGTGCTTTAATTTACTGTAGAGCTTTGGATAGATACTACTACACTTAGAGAGTGATCTGACTCTGTGGGATAGGTTGTGCCTAAGGTTTTTTTTAGAGACAGAGTGTGTTACGAGAGTTGCTATTCCTAGACCCCCGAGAGCATCGACGCAAGATTTGTATGAGAGGATGGGTAGCATGGAGATACCCCAGGGGGCGGTTAAAAGAGATGGCTTTCGGGAAGCTCGTATAACTAGACATGCATGCTGGGAAATTTGCGCCCCATGGTGGTGGGGTAACAATGGTATTCTAATAACGGGTGTTATATCAACCTCGATAATTATCAGACAATTGTTCATGAACTGTGTATGTGCACTGGGCTGGTACTAAGATGTGTTGCAAGATAAATGAAGATCGAAAGTGGTGGTGGTGGTCAACCACCTCGGGGAGATGTAGTGTTTAGTAAACGGGGGACGTGGCGGGAGACTATAATGGGGAGGTAAAGATGGGGGGGTGGATTGGTTGCGGGGAGCTCGGTGGTTTATATATGGGAGAGTTGTTATAGCATTGGATGGTGTGGAGTGGTGGTAAACATGGGGCGGGTTTGGACTTGGGGGGGGAATCGGGCATTTTTATTGTTTGGGGATGCAGTATTATCAGTAGTACCCACCTCAGAAGCAGCAGCAGCAACCAGATGATGATGAGTAGTGTCGAGATGAAACGAGTTGGTTGTGTGACCGCATGTTTTTAGTCACGTATGTTTTAAAACAATTTCTCTAAGAACATTATTATTATTGTTATTATTACCATGGTTTGTAAATGCATTTGTTGGCATTCAAACAATATTTTCATACCTTCTACTATTAATTAATTAGGAATATTATTATTATTTGTGTATGCTTTGTATTATTTATAATTATAACATGAAAAAGAAAAAAGGCACGTGGCGAAATGACGCGAAGTGAAGATTCAAGAAATTTATCATATGGAGGGGAGTATTGTTTTACTTTCTCAGTTTATCTTTCTCTATAATATATTACGCATTAGGGATAATGCTCATATTAAGTATGGGGGGGGATATAAACTAGAAAAGTAAAAACTTATCTTAAAAAGAAAATAAAAAATTTGAATTAAAATATAATGAGAGTTTTTGAAAAATATCATTTTATTGATCACATACAAGCAACTTGACTCTGGATTGATAACATTACTATCATATTTATTACCACCTAAAAATGTGAGGATTAGATCTTAAGAGATTCGGGTATCCACCTTTGATACTTATGATGATTTTTATCTTTAGCTTTCTCGAGTTAAGGTTTGAATGCAATTGCATGTGTCTCATCCGTCATTACGGCTGTGTATTTCTAGTTTGTCGCCTTTTCTGGAGCATTGGTATCAATTTCAAATTATATGAGTGTGCCGGTGATTTGTTAATTCTAGAACTTGTGCTTGAAATCTTTATTAGACCGCAGTAGGAACACGTTCACATGTTATAAACATTTTATTGATTAAGAGGTGATAAAAATATAAATATATGTATACAATAATTTTGTTTAAAAAAGGCTTTTTAATTAAATTATCTGAAATTTTATCCATTCGAATTGGAGCGGAGCGCATAAATGCTGGTAGAGCTATTATAATGAACTGCGAAGGTTGCAAACTTCTAAGTTCGTTTAAAGAAGCGTGCTTATCCTAAGTATGGGGGAAAGCAAGTTTCCTCCAAGTAAAAGTGAAAAAAAAGTGGAAAAGAAAGTGATGAAGTGAAGGAAATGTCTGATATAATTACGGATAAGGTGGATTATGATTTTATTACAAACCTTCTTTGACAAATATAAAGCCAATAATATAACTAAATAAATTATCTCTTTTGATGTTTATGTTTGGTGCTACGCCATTTCGGTGCAGTTTAGTTTCTTGTACAAGCTTATGGTAATTTGAACATTTCATGACTGTGCGTATGAGTGACTTCCGTATACCATCTATTTCACAAAATTAAGCGAGTGTGAATATAAACTTATCTAAAAAAATTCGTGAGTTTCTTTGTCGTGTTATCTATGCTTGTGATAATTAATTTATTTTATTAAAACAAAATACTTTCGCTTTGATTGCTTCAGGGCAAGCAATAAGCTAAGTATGGGGGGATTTGATAACGCTCCAAATATACATAGAATATCCCTCGCAAATGTGTGAAATATATATGTTAATGCATGAAATATTGCATGTTTAGTTGCTTGTTGGTATAATAGTTGTTTCAGGACCAAGAATGATGAAAATGACTAAAAGCGCAATGAAATTCCGTTAAATACACTAACGATCGTCAATAGAAGAATCTAGAAGTGAAGTTAATAAAGATTTAATGAAAAATGCCAAAGTGCGGCGTACTTCAAGTCGGGATAAATGCAATTTAATGAGTAGGCGAAGTGCGACGCATAAACCTTTTGTGCGGTGTACTTCGACCTGCAATTACTCAAAATTATAATAATTGCAATCATGGTGCAACCCTTCACTTGTCCACTTCTAATAACTGAAGCCCTCACCTCAGCTATAAAAGGAGCATGAAATCAACATCTCAGATCATCCCTTCTCCTCTCAATCTATCTATTCTTTACCTAGCAAAAGTATTTTAATTTTAGAAGAAGTAGTAAGAAAGTTCTAGGGAATAGCTGAAGATTGTTAGCCTTAAAATATGTCGGCTTATACGGAATTACATTAGTTTATTAAAGCTATGTCGAATAAGAACTAGAAACATCAAGTTAGCATAGTTAAATCACACAAGGGCTATATATATATCCCCTCCTTACTTCTAAGGAGGGGTGAGGATTTATAATGTAACCATCTTAAAGTGTGTGTTTCTCTTTCTCTCTCTAGAAACTCACACTCTTCCCTTTCTCTCTCTACAATTCAATAACATGGCTTTCTTTCTATTTAATCCTCCTTGACCTCTGGATCGTGTATTTTAGGCTAAAATCTTATGGGTAACAATTGGCATCAGAGCCTAGGAGTGTTTTGTGTTGGTGGTTTGCTTATTTAGGGGTGTTCGTGGCTTATTTATAAGCCAAACGAACGAGTAGTTTTGGTTCGAGCTTATTCTCACAAAAAGCTACAAACTTTCTTCCTTCTTTATGTTTGTGCTTCTTTGTGATCATATTTCATAGCTTCTTTAGTGCCTTAACAGCTTATTCGGGGCTTATTTTATGCGTTTGGGTTTGAAGCTAGCGAAACATGTTTGATGCTATCGAAACATGTTTGATGCTAGCGAAACATGTATGAAGCTAGCGAATCATGTTGCTAGAGAAACATGTTTTAAGTGAAATATGTCATTTCTAGGCTAGCGAAATATGTAAGCGATTTGTGTTATTACAGGTGTCACATTCCAAGCGAAATATTACAAAACACAAACCAAAACTCTGCCAAAATTTCCTTAAGTGTGCGAAACATGTAATGTTAACTTCAAGCGAAATATGTTTATGCCTTAGGCGAAACATGTCTGAGGCGAAATATGTTGTAGGCGAAACATGTCTCAGGCGAAATATGTTGCGAGCGAAACAAGTCTCAGGCGAAACATGCCTCAAGCAAAACATGATACTGTTTAAGGAAATTCTATGTTTTGAAACCCTAATTTAGGAATCTAATAATCAAAACAAAAACAACAAAGTAAACATAACACTTAATGATAAAATGATCATTAAATATTTACTAAAACGTTAAAACGGATATGGATTTGGATTTTAATGTCAAGTGATCACGAAGTTGATTTGGTATCCCTTATTTGAGATTGAAGTGGTTTTCACGAAGGCGTCTACTTATTTCATCATCGAGACTTCCTTATACTTTCTACCCTTTTTCTTAAAACCTAGTCTATCAATTGATGACTTGCTTGAACGTATACAACAGAAGATTGAGACTTGGACTATCTAGTTATGCCCGATGTAAGGAGTTACATTGTAGTACTCATGGGTTATAGCTGTCACTTTAAGGAGTTACGTTGTAGTACACAGTGTCACACGCATATGCAGATGTGGATATTTTCAAGAGGTGTTGTACTTTTCATATACTTTATGATTGGGTATAGGGTACTTAAAGGCTCTCTTCTGCACTGTTCTTTAATCTACAACAGTCCAAGCTTAAGTAACAAATTTGGGGAATGTTACTTCTTTTTCAAGTTTGGTATATCGGGTTTACTTCACCAAGTAGTCACATCAATAGCCGACAGAATACGAGGTTGGTAAGTTAGTGATCCGTCCAAATTAATACATATATATATATATACGTAATATATAAATACGTAATAATAAGGAAGATAACAATTATAGTATAGTTAAGTATTTTCCGTCGGGTTCGAGAAACGAACTTCTAACCAAAGTTGTCTCAAAAATCTCCCGGGTCATTTTCCCTCGACGAAGTGTGAATTGAAAATCGGAAACGTTCGTGATCGCACTTTTTGAATATTTTAAAAAGATTTTTGATTTGGTTTCTAAAGCTACTAAAAGGAAATCAAAGCTCTTATAAAAGCTCGCTTAGTTATAATAATTTATAATCTATAAGATTAAAAACTATGAGATTAAACTAAAAATGATATAAAAATATAACATGACTATATGCTTTGCTATGTAAGTGAATTGTTCATTAATGTGCTGGCCTTAGATCAAGATATTAAGTGACAAGTAAATAAAATGCTTTCAAAAAATAACAAGAAATTTAAATTTACATTAAAAATTAAAATGACGGAATGTAAATCTAAAAGATAAATATAATGTTAATATGTTTTATTAAATCTTTTTTAACCGCACTTAAATTCCAAATAATTAATCAATTAACAAGCACTAATAAATCTATTCACTACCCATAATGAAATTCAATTTATCAAACATAAAATAAATCTACACTAAGCATGGCATAAATCAATTAGGCAAACATAATATGAAACAATAAAATAAAACTATGCTAAGTATTGCAAAAGGATAGAAAATGAAACCTAGTTGAAGAGCCGCAATTAAACGATAACCACCCGATTTATTTAGCTAAAACAACTAATCAAAGTCGGTCTAGCTAAATAAACCCTTAAGCTCCACGCCTCATGAGTTGACCGGTACAAAATTCACAAAAATAATAACAAAACTGTTATTAGTAACACAATTTTATAACTCAATCTAGCAAAATTTAATAAAATGTTAACATTCGGCCTTACTAATTTCATACACAGTCCCAACTTATTATAAATACATGGCGCCAATATCTAATCTAAGCCTATTTAACCATGACTACGCTACTTCTCTTAGGCCTAAACTAAATAAAATGACTTCCAAATTCCAATTTAATTCTAACGTGGCGCATATCCAAAGTCCAAAAAGAAGTTTCTACAAACCAACATAGCCCACTTACCTAAACTAACATACACAACCCAAAATTATTAAAAGTAAGGCCCTAATGACATAATACAAAAGCCTAAACTATAAAATGAGAACTAATAGCTTAACAAATGTGTTGACCCCATCTGAATTCTACAACTGTTCAAACGTCCTTATTGCGATCAACAAATCAAAAGCTTCCAAATCCAAATGGACTTATTAATTCTTGCTAAAGGAAATTTAACAAAGCAGCCACTAAATTAAATAAGCACTAAGTAATCGAAACTAAGCTAAAACCTTATAAACTTCTTTAAAGACAATTAAAGAAACTAACACTTAACTCATAAAATCTAGATGAGATCTAATTACAATGAGAAAAATTATTAACTAGAAAAGAAACGAAACAATTCAAGGTTTTTATAAAAGAAAACTAAATAATAAGCTATTTTAAGGATTTAGGCTTAAACTCAATCGATTAAGCTATATTTAGCTTGTTCGGGATATGAGAATAAGCTCAGAAACTTCAGCTGATGAAACAGCTTATTTGATAAGCTAAAGAAGGAAAAGAAGAGAAATAAGCAAATTAAATAAGAAGTTTAAGTTATAAAACCACAAACTTCAATAATCTCTTTTCATTAACCACATAAGCCATTACAAAAAGTAAGAAATTACAATAAGCTAATTTTTTTTTACAAATAAGCAGTAAAATAAGCTATCCTCCACTATCTACTCCTAAAACTAACTAACTACAAATGTGAGGGGAGCTGGTACAATTTATAGGGTGAGAAGGGTGATATTGTAAAATTTGTCCTCATCATTGGGTGAATAATTGACCAATGATTGCCTTGTTTTTGGTGTCACACAGATCGAGTTTTTACATATAATGATCCAACCGCTGTATAGATTCCACATGGCCTAGTAGAGAGCTTCATTTGTACGCAGGCTTTCTGTTCGTCAGATCCGTTTCTCACTTTGATATGAATTCATATAACCCATTTCCATGCCACGCGTCCCAATATTACTGGATGTCCCAAAATAGTGCGCAGTCACGTGAGGATTTCTTGAATTATTTCCCAAGCAAGTGAGCATCAAATGCACATTTTTATCACTTTTGTTCATTATACAACTGAATTGAGAAATGAATATAACTTATTTGAGATGCCACATGTCGAATGATGATTGGCCCTAATTGTGTAGTGGAAAGTCACATGCATGCATTTTGATTTAATTAGAAGTCACATGACGGTGATGTCATGATGACATCATCACTCTATTTTAATACCAGATTTGCAATTTTACATATTGGGCTTATTATTGGGCCATTGGCATATCTTGAGGGCTTAGATATTAACGGGCTGGCCTGATAAAATCCGAGAGCACCGTTGGACTTGTTATCTCGCGCTCTTCCCATTCTCGTGCTCGGTTTCGTCTGGTTTGGTCTTTATTTTGTCCTTTATTTAATATCCGTACCTGCACATACACAAACACAAAAACAAACATATATTTGCAATTTTAATTATGTTTTTGGTCTTTTGGGTTCGTTTTTCAAGGTAAAAAGTATGTATAAAATAGCAAATACCAGTTAGCCAGAGAGTATAAGGTTGAGATGTAATCAACAATTCTCACAGGATATTTGAAGCTAAAGTACATCAGTGATACTTCATAGTCTAAGAAAAATCTTTCAAAGTTCTTCAATGTCATTCATAACTTTTCAAGATGTTTGCTTAAGACAAGAACTTCTCGAGTATATGAGCGTACACATCAATGATGCTTTCGATAGTTTGAAACCATCATGGGGGAATACATGTACTTTGATACTTTAATGTAATCAGGTCAACTTCCAAGGGGAAGTAGTGTATACTACTTTACTTAGTATGGTTTGTGTGAAGTATTCTACATACGTGAGAAGATTTGTTGCTGATTTCTCGCATGTACCCCCGAACAGATATTCACCAAGACCAAACGTCATGATACAGTATAAAAGTAGTATTAGTTGGTGTGGTTGACTATCTCTTATAAAAAATTCCGCTGTTCACTTTAGATGTCAATGTTAGAAGATCGTTCAAGCTACATCAGAGTTTTAGAATCTGCTTAAGATACGGATGTTGGTTTGGAGGGAAGCTGATTCAGAAACTTTGCTAAAAGGAGTCTATAAAGAAAGCTTTTAAAGACATGCTGTATGATTTGGGGGAAGTTAATCCAACTCATGCATACTATAATGGTTCCAGAACAAGTAAAGACACAGAAGATCCAATCTGGAGTACAAGTATCAAGACAGGAAGACATAAATGTTATCTTTAGCATTAGAAGCACTATGGAATACTTTATTTTGTTTGTATTTGTACTTGTTAGGAACATTGTAAGTAATTTCGTATGTCCACAGATTGGGGGAATATTGTTAGCCTTAAAATATGTCTACTTATACGGAATTACATTAGTTTATTATAGCCATGTCGAATAAGGACTAGAAATGTCAAGTTAACATAGTTAGATGACCAAGGGCTATATATATCCCCTCCTTACTTCTAAGGAGGGGTGAGGATTCATAATGTAACCATCTTAAAGTGTGTGTTTCTCTTTCTCTCTCTAGAAACACACACTCTTCCCTTTCTCTCTATATAATTCAATAACATGACTTTCTTTCTATTTAATCCTCCCAGACCTCCAGATCATGTGTTTTAAGCTAGAATCTTATGGGTAACAAAGATTGTTCTTGGATCTTCATCATTTCCAGGAATAGAGTCACTAAAGGAGATTAAAATCAAGTGAAAGAGGGTTGTGACAAAGTAATTATCCATTTGGAGTTGAATTTCTGGGTTTACTATAGTTTTCATTTGGGGAAAATTCTTGTAAAAACCATATCATTTGCTTGTGGAATCGGAATAAACACGTTTCTCTATGTAAATATAATGTTTGTTGAATCTACTATGCTTGTTATGTATTTTGCTTCCATAATTATGGAGTAGTTGTTCATGTTTATTTGGGAATCATGAGGGTGATATGGATCAAACATGGTTAAACTAATGATTTTTGGCATTAACAAATATGAACTTGATGTTTTTATACTTGGATCTTTAATCATCATTTGATCACCACTTAGTCTGGATATAGGTCGAAAGACTCCGACTTCGTGCTTGGTTTCTAGTTGTTTGTCTATGAATAACTCGATCTTAGCCTTGTGAGGATAGGCTAGTTAAATGATCATTAACCCAAGAATAAAAAGGTTTAACGCTCAAACTCATGTCTAACGAACTTGGTTGAGCAAGTTTATATTTATTATTTCCAAAACGTGAATCGAACTTAAAGCATTTTTCATAATTAAAAGTAAAGGCCGAAAGGATTTTTCATTATGAGAAATAGACACTCTTTTAAGTAAACTACCCATTTCTTCAATCGATTATGCTAAAATTCATGAACTCATTATCCCCTCAAGGTTGTTCTTATTCACTCTTGTTTCCCAAATAAGCATTGTTTTTAATCTTTAAATATATCTTACCTTTATCTTTAGATCTTGATAGTCTATAAGATAACTTTTCATAAAACATCCTGACTTTTCTTAGAATTACCAATCTCGTGAAACGACCTGGTCTTACCTAAAAAGATTATACAACATACGTGGGTTATACTTTTACCCGTGTGTTTTTATATAATAAATTGGTATTTTCAGTCTTATAAATTTAAACCTTTTGAAACACATCACACTAGGCAAGGAAGCAACGATACCTCGGATGAAATTGATACACAGAAGCTTGAAGAGAATAATCATGTTATTTAAGTAAGTTGCATGATTTGTGAAGGGGCACATCTAACCTAAGGGTGTCCTCTCAGAAAAGAGAATGAGGCAGTTGAGCAGATCAAGTATATATGATCCTTGGAGGAAAGCATCAACAAATACTGTGAAGAATCAATTAAGAGGCAAGCCGCGATAGATGAATGGATTAGGAAATTCATAAAAAATACGAACTTGAACTTAAGGACACTAGACACTAAAACAAAGAACCTGCAGGTAAAAGCTGATCAGTTAATCCAAGTAATCCTAACAAATCATATGGTTGACAAAGTCAAAACAAAAATGAAAAAGGTTATAGAAGTCAAGAAGGAGTTGGTTTCTTTTGATTTACCTATTTTCAACCCGTATGTTGTGCCAACTGTACCACCTATCCCATTCCCAAGGCGTTTGAAGGACATGTGGTTAAACCTTACATAACTCGTGAATCGGTTTGTGTGATTAGATTTTATAAGGAAATTGATGAGGAGGAGCGTTCATGTGTCATGAAAACAAATGTTGAACTTGAGACCTTCATTTAACAATTGAATCCACTACACAAAGTAATCCAATCCTCAAAATCATCAAGCAAAATCGGTATGAAAAGAAGGGAAATGAACCTCCTCTACGGTATTCTTTTAATTTATCATTTCCCTATCGAGTAGCTAATTTACACCCTCATGGTGTTTAAAGCCACTTCCACCCACACTTGATTCCAAGTGACGGGATGGACACCCTATTACCTAGTAAATAAGGGTGGAGTTAATCTCGTGACTCAAACAAAAACAAGCGCTTCGTGGGAGGCACCCCATGCCTATCTTTTAAATTATGTTTTATTTCATTTCTGCATATAGTTTGGTTTTGTGTGTTTTCATCTTTGTTTGAAGGATAATATAGCCAAGTGATGGATGCTCGTGATCATTTTGGCTAGTAAGTATGTGGGTAAGGTAGTTGCTACTTGCAGCAACTACAACGTAGTTACTACAACTACGTCGTAGTTGATGTAACTTCGGTGTAGTTATACTCTTGGACTATGCCGTAGTTAGCATGTTTTATTTAAATTTTTTATGACCCCACATAACTACGGCGTAGTTCCACTTATGGACTACGCCGTAGTTCTACCCTGCTATATAATTTTTTTTCAAAATAATTGTGAATATCAAAAAATCGTGTACATTTAGTAAATGAACTTTGTGGGTATGTTCTCTGGAAACCCTCACGAGACTTCACTCGTCCACTCGGGGCACCGAGTGGTTTAAAAGGCTTGTTTCATACACTAAATACAACCGTGATTCCTACGAAAGTGATTTAGGTTTGATTTCATCTATTGTATTATTATTTTGTACATTCTTTGCTATTGTGCTTTTATCCGGATTTATGCTTTGGTATTAGTGTTTCTTGCAGCCCTACAGGTCGATGCACATGGAGTGGTGCTAAGATGCTTATTAAGCTACAAGGAAACATTTCAAGCCAGACTAGTTGGATGCTATACCTATGATGATGATGAGTTGGTAATGATTAGGTAGTGGAGATGCTAGTGATTAGGGATTTTACTCGTGGAAGCAGAATTGAAGCATGTCTTAGAGCATGCTATCTCTCTATCATACCGAGAAAATCTATGGGAGTTTTTAATTTTATTTCTAACCCTTCCTATTTTTAAATTATATTCTTAAGTATGACTAAAGTGTGGGGAAAGGATTCACAATAGACACCCATTTGATTACACTTACCTTTATTTTTCTAGTTTTTTCTAAAAAATGTTTCATTACGAAATTTTTGACATGTTTTTCATTACTTAACTAGTTAAGACTAGACCGAGCATACCTAACCCTATATTTCCATTGTGTGAGGATAAGCCTTTTCGTTTTTCCTTTATATATAAATTTCATTAAAATGAGTGTGTCGATGGCTGTAGTAGACTTTAGAACTTAGCTTGGTATATCTTTTTGAGACCACCAAAATGAGCATTGCACTAAGGCAACTTAGTGTAATCGGTGTAGCTAGAATGATATGCAAATTTTAGAATTAACCCCAAATAGCCCATCCATTTATGTTATGTATTGTGTATATCGGCTTTTCACACTGATTGGTCAATCCCCCTATTTAACCCTTTGTTGCACTCATCTTTAGTGCAAGATACCCCTGGCGATGTCTTGACATATCTATTTTGATGTTTCTAAACGGGTATCATTTATAAACCCATGCCATTTCTATCTCTTCTTTCTATTTAGGTTTCTATTTGTACAATAAGGGCATCATACATCTCAAGTGGGGGGAAGGGAGATAGAAATGAGTGATTTTGGAGGATCTGGTTAGATTATGTGCCGATTTTACCCAATTTTTTTAAAAAAAGTAGCACATAATTTTTTGTTCATTGATGATGAAGGCCGAGTTAATGTGTCTTTCTTGCCTAGTTATAGAGATTATTAGGCATTACTTTACACATTATACACATTAGCTCGTGTATTTTGAAGACCCCTTGATTCTTGACTCTCGGATTTTGCCTTATGGGAATGAAGCGACTGGTGATGCCTTGATTATAGACTTAGGAAACTATTTGTTTTGTGTTTATTTTATTAACACCAATTAAATATGTATCCCATGTCTTTATCCTACCCTTTTTAATGATTTTAACCTTTAGCTTGCTCGAGTTAAGGATTTGAGCAATCACATATGTCTCGTTCATAGATTTGGATGAGCATGTGTGGTTTTGTCGCTTTTTCTAGATCATTGGTATCGGTTAGAATTATTCACATGTTTAAGCATGTGTGTGTCACCCAATTTTCCTTTTTAAATAGTTACATCTTGGCTCTAGTGGTGGAGATTAGTATCTTTGCTAAGCTTATGATAGAATACTCGCCATGACTGAGCAGTTGAGTGATCACCAAAAATGAAACACATAGATGTTAGCCTCGTTTTTAGTAAAGTGTTGGTCATTATTTATACCCGAGCCTTGTATAAGAAAACTTAGTTTATGAGAATTAGTCTAGGCTAATAGGGCCTAAGTTACTGGCTTAAAGCCTATTAGTTTGTGTATTTGGCCCAATGTAAGCCCAAGTGACAAACACCCTCTTTAAGGTATAAATACCACCCTTCTAGCTTGTTAGGAGGGTGTTGGTTACATTTTCTCTCTAAGTAATCATCCACCTTTTCTTTCTTTTATTTCTCTCTAGTCTCATCTTCTCTCTCTAAGATTTATAGGATTTTCATTTGTTATGATGTGTTTGATATAGTCTAACATGTGGTATCAAGAGCCAAGGAGTTGTTGGTGATTCGTGTGTGCTTGTTTATAGCTTATTCGAGCTTATTTTGATCGGCTTATTCGTGGTTTTCGACTCTTAGTTATTGTTTTTCATAGACCTCTTGTACTTAGCTTATTTTTGTATCTATTTATAGCTTATCTTTGTATTAAATAGCTTATTTAAGTGGCTAAATTCTGGGTTTGACGTTTTGAATTATGCGAAATAAGTAAAAGTTTGAAGTCTGCGGAATACTTTTTTTAATCGTGCGAAATAAGTTTTGTGCGATTTATGTTTGGTGCGAAATAAACAGGTGTTACTTATTATGCGGAATATGTCATTATCAGGAAAGAAAACTCTGCCAAAATTTTCTTAATTGTTCGAAACAAGACACACTTAATTGTGCGAAATATGTTACTGCATTTTCCTGCGAATTAAGTCAAATACATATTCTTACGAAATAAGTCAAATACATACTCCTGCGAACTTTGTAAAATCCAGCGAAATAACATTTTATTTTCTCAGTTTAAGTTTCTGATTCTTGTTTTCAATTTCTTCTTTGAAATTCAAGCTCTTTATACACAATCAAGAACAACGCATAATCACTAATCACTAAAACGATTCTAGTATATCATTTCACATCACTTTTTTAATGTCGACTCAACAAGACATTTATGTTGCTGGTTCTGAAAACCATCCTCCTATGCTTAACAAAGACAACTATGTTCCATGATCTTCTCGTCTTCTTCGTTATGCAAAGAGTAAACCAAATGGAAAGCTAATCTACAATTCAATTATGCATGGTCCATATGTCAGACGAATGATTCCTGAACCAGGTGATCCAGACCGTGAAGTTCCCGTTGCTAAAAAATTTCATGAGCAGACTAATGATGAACTTACTGATAAAGAAGTAAAGCAAATAGAAGATGATGATCAAGCCATTTAGACTATACTCATGGGTCTTTCTGAAGACATCTATGCTGCTGTTGATAGTTGTGAAACTACTCAGGAAATCTGGTTATGTGTTCAACAAATGATGAAAGGTTCTGATATTGGGGTTCAAGAGAAAAAGGCTAAGTTTTTTAATGAATGGGAAAGGTTTACTTCTAATGATGGGGAATCGATTGAGTCTTACTATCATCGTTTCTCAAAGTTAATGAATGACTTCAAAAGAAACAAACATTTTCTAGAAAAGATAGCTAGCAACCTTAAGTTCCTAAACAACCTACAACCAGAATGGAGACGACATGTTACCATTGTTCATCAAACAAAGGACTTGCATGAAGCAGATTACATTTAGTTGTATGATTTCTTGAAATTCAATCAGGCGGAGGTAAATGAGCTGAGGGTAGAACGACTTGCAAGAACACATGATCCTTTGGCACTAATGGCAAATTCCAATAATCCTTACAATTATCTAGTGTTTCACCAAGATTACCCATCACAGATTACCTACATGCAACAACCACTACCCAACAACAACTACATCCTACAACCATCATTCAACCAAAACTACATGCAACAACCAGTGCTTAACCCCGAAGACATTTCAGATACCACTACTGCTATGAACATGGCACTTGTTTTAATGGCTAAGGTATTCAAACTCAACTATTTTATACCAACCAACAACAACCAAAGAATTTCATCCAACCCACGCAACAGACAGATTGCACAACCAGGTATGAATATGGGGCAATATAGACAGATGTAGATGGTCGGAGGTAATGGTGGGAATCAGTTTAGACAGTATGCTGGGCAGAATGTTAGGAATCAGAATGGGTATAATGTAGTACAGAATGTTGAGAATCAGGTTGTTCAGAATGTAGTTTAGAATCCGGGTGTTCAGAATGTTAGAAATCAAAATGGGCTTATTGTTGTTCTGGGGATTGCTAATCAGAATGCAAATCAGAATGGGAATGGTAATGTTATAGCAGCACGGGCTGAAGGTAATGGTAATGGGAACAACAAAAATCAGGTAAGGTGTTACAACTGCAGAGGAATGGCTCATCTTGCTAGGAACTGCACAGTTAGACCAAGGAGAAAAGATGATGCTTATCTTCAGACTCAGTAGCTGATTGCTCAAAAGGAAGAAGCAAGGATCCAACTCCAAGCTAAAGAGTTTGATTTAATGGTTGCTACAGGGGATCTTGATGAGATTAAGGAAGTCAATGCAAACTGCATCTTGATGGCAAATTTACAGCAAGCATCGACATGAGGTACTCAGACTAACAAAGCTCCCGTCTATGACTCACATGGATCAGCTGAGGTACATCATTCTAAAAATTATTATGATAATGACATATTCAATATGTTTACTCAAGAGGAGAAGTATACTGAATTACTCAAGCCCATTTCTGAAACACACCAAGTCCAACAGAATGACAACAATGTTATCTCTGCGGTTTCTAGTATGGAACAAAGTAGGGGAATAGTATAACAAAATCCTGCTCCTGTTGAGGAAACAAATTTTGACCACTGAGCTTGCTAGATATAAAAATCAAGAAAAATGTTTTGAAATCAATCAAGAAAAATATGATAAACTTGAAAGGTGTTATCAAAAATCTGTTTATCAAGAGCAATGTCTTACTAAAAAGATAAATTTACTTCACTTAAGTTCTGCTAAAATGATAACGACTTTAAATGAGGAAATTGCAAATTTAAATAACCAGCTTTCAAAAGAAAAATCAATTGTTTCTTATCTTCAATAAGAAAAGAAAAAGTTGAAGTCTTATTTCAAAATACGCGAAGACGAGCTTCTGAATAAACAAATTCAACTTGAGTAAAAGATAAAGGAACTAGATAAAATTTTGGTCAAAATGGGTCAATCGATTCAAACGATGCACATGCTTTCACCTAAACCAGACTCGTTTTACCACACCAAACAGAAAATGGCTTTGGGTTATCAAAATCCTTTTTATCTCAAGCAAGGTTAGCAGAAACAACAGAGTTTGTATAATGACAAAGTATTATTAGAAAAGCATGATCCTCCTACTGTGTATGATTCGGAGGAGACTATGACAACCTATAATTTTCCTCAATGTAATTTTCCACCTGTTGTATTAAATATAACCATTTTCATAGAAATATTTTTGTTTTATTCCATCCAATTATGTAACGTAACTTACATTTCCAAAGTAAACGAGCTCACGCACCTACCAATGCCAACTCCATCAATGTTTATATCAAGTAAACGTTATAATATGTCAAGCTATATGTTCTAAACTCCATTTTACCATATACATTATCTATTTAACGTACCATCCATAATGTTTACTATAAAACAGACTTTATACGTTAACATTTATATCAAAACCCTAGCTACATGTAATGTTTCCATACAATACGAATGTATAAACTTATAAGGCATGCGTACAAGGTTACAATGCATAATTTTTGAATATATTTTCCCTCCAAAACCCTAGTACAACTCCATTAAGCCCTAGGTACAACCCGATTATGCACAACATTCAAATTAAGACATTCTCCCTCTAAAATCTATAGGCATTTTGTACCACCATTCTAGCACGAGTTACAAGTCCCCAATGCACCACATTTAAACACCATTTTCCCTCCATTTCACTCCACACACTCGTCCGAATCTAACCCTAACCCTAAACCGAAACCCAGCAAACCCGAAACCTCCTAACTAGTTTAGAAACTAAGTCCTAACCTAGCTAGCTCCTTCCACACCTTGTCACCACCTTATGCTCCAAGTAAACCACCTAGTCACCCCCTTTCACTACCATGTCGCCACCTCACTACCTCCTTGTCACCTCCTTGTCACCTCCTTGGTGAACCGAGCCCTTCCAACCCTTAAACACCTCTAAGATATCCTCCTAGCTTCTAATAGTCACCATTTCTAAGCTTGGCCACCACTCCTTCTCTACTTGGCCACCATTCCAAGTTTTGAGCCCTATATATAGCCGAAACATGCAGACCTACATAACTTACCATTAAATCAAACACAACCTCAAAAATCAGGTTCTAGCCAAGCTAAGGAAGGGAAGGAAAAGTCTTTAAGCTATTTTGGAACCAAGGAATAAGAGAAGAAGAGTTCTTGATTCATCTCCTAAATATTTCGACCCATATCAACACATTTCGACCCATTCAAGCTCTTGTAAGTCTTATAACTTTTTCAATAAGCTCCTAATATATCCTAGATCCTTTATAAGCTTATTAAATCTACAAAACCAACTTATTTCTAGCTTATTATGATAAGCTAAATGCTGCAAAACGAAATCGGATTCAAAAATACAAATTATATAGATTTTGGACTAAAAATGCAAATCGAAT
>BQNB010100769.1:0-21253 GCA_026074375.1 Tanacetum coccineum
ATGAGGTTTCATTTTATACACTTTTTCGGGGTCGTTTAACCCCCTAAATCATGTGTTTATTCCCAAAATAGGTATTTAATCATTCCTTTTCAGGTATTTTGTATTTGGAAGTCATCTGGAGGAAATACACGTGACTTGGGCTCATTCAGAGAAGAAACGGACAAGACTACGGACCTACACCAACATTGATCAAAAATTTCTCTACAGTAGTTGGAGACGGCGTTAGAGATATAACGTGACGCCGTCACCACGAAGATCAAGACGACGTCACATGATTCCACGACAGCGTCAGAGCATACGACCCAGTCCATTATCTAGAATATTCTCTTTCATGACAGCGTCACGATTAAAATGTGACGCCGTCATAGCGTTTTTCCTATATATACAAACTCGAATTTAGGGTTTTGAGTGTGTAACTTTAGAATAAAAAGAGGGTACGAATATGAGACGATTTTAAGGCCTAAAAACCCTATTGTAGCTCTTTTAATTCATGTTTTAATCAAGTAAGGTTTACTTAATCATTCAATATGTCTATGTGTTGTTTGATCTATTGTTCTTGCTTTATCTTTAACATGCTTGGCTACACCTCCTATTATGTTTATTTATGATTGTATGAAACCTAGAATGTAGATCTTAGTGGTGTTGCTTCTTGTGAGGGATGTGCACGTTAGGTCTTAGAAAACTAGCTTTTGTCTACATTGCTGTTGATATGTCTAGGGAAACGTGATTGTGTAGAAAGGATACCATCGGGTAATAGTCTTCATACTACCTTGCCCCCTAATATGGTTGATCCACTCTTAATATATTTCACATGCACTTAGTGTACTCCCAGGGGCCGTGTAATAGTCTTCATACTACCTTGCATGTGCGTTGCTCTAGCAGCATACTAAGTAGACGGTGGGTTCGTGTAATTCGTTCATGCTTTAGGAAATAGTTACATAGATCATCATAAGTGTGACAAGGCAACAACACTAGGAGAAGCAATCTAGGGAGTAATATATGATTCAATAAACATAGTCTTTTATCTTTTTGTTATCACCAGTAGCTTAGTTAATATTTAGTTTAAACAACTAAAACCAAACCTCTCTCCAATTATATGATTTACTTGCTTTCCATAAAATATAACAATACAAAAATAATCTTTTCTCAACCCTTAGAATTTTGTTAGACCGTTATCAAGCCTTCCTAACCTATTCCTCAAGGGAACGATAAACAACCCCGAGTCTTTCCTATACTACACTACAACGATTAGGTTCACTGCCTAGGGAGTTGTAAAACTTCTCGTGTAGAAGTCCTACGATGACCGCACATCAAGTTTTTGGCGCCGCCGCCTAAGGATCAGTTAGGTATTGATCATAGTTTAGCTTAGTTCTACTTGCTTGAATCCTTTCAAGTAAGATTTAATTCCCGTATATTAGCTTTCTTGTAGTCTTCCTTTTCTTGGTTATTTCTGTTTCGTAAATCTGTCACCATGACACGTAGCACCGTTAAAAATTTAATGGAACCTCTCGACAAACCCGAAAGAGAATTCCGAAGGCTTAGGAGAGCTGCTTTGCGATCACATCAAAACGACTCTCTTGCTATTTCCGGAAGAAACCTCTTTGACGATGAAGCATCTTCGTCTAACAACACCGAACCTAATCCCAAGACCTTGCATGAATATTCTTGCCCCACATCCTCTGGTTTCCAAAATCCAATCACCGTTCCAACTAAAGAAACCGGATGAATTGTTGACTCACGCGACATCTGGTTGATTCATAATACATGCACTTTCCAGGGACTAAGAACCGAGGACCCCCTTTGCCATGTTAAACACTATCTAAGTATCGTTGATAACATACAAGCTGACAGAGCCACAAGGGATACATCTAGGTTAAGATTCTTCCACTTCTCCCTTAAAGGAAAAGCGGCAGAATGGCTTGATAGAATACCCACTCAAGTCACAACGTAGGAGCAGCTCGTGTCACGATTCCTCGACCATTTCTTTTCGGTTGGACGTACCTTGGCCTTTAGAGACTTAGTCCTTCGATTCAAACAAGGAGACGACAAACCCATCAAAAGTGCATGGATCCGTTTCCAAGACTTAATCAACCAAGTCCCCCATCATGGAATACAGAAATGGATTCTGGTGAAAATCTTTCATGATAACATACCCCAGGACGATCGTAGGAAACTCGACCAGTTCACTCAATTCCGCTTTCACTCTCTTACCGAAGAAGAAAGGTGGATTCGAATTGAAGAATATGTACAATACCAAGATGATCTATGGGATGACATGTCACCACCCCTGAACATTTCTTCCATTTCAGAAATAATGCAACCCATATTCACGGGGCGCCTAAAAACGGCTTGCCATCAAATCTCCTACCTTAAAACACCTACTCGAGAAGTCGGGCTAAAACCCCCTACCTAATCTGCGACTACTGCGGAGGATCTCACGAGGCCGATGAATGCAAGCAACTTAGCCATGCTGAACAGGTATGCTTATCCGGGGGAGACATCTATAATGACCCTTCCCTTCTGAGGTTCTATCAGAACGAAGATACCTCACCATAGGGGAACAACAAACATAAAGGAAAAGGGGGGGATGGCCCCGAATGGATTGTCAGAAATAAGTTTGAGGATGAGCTCGCCAACTTCATGCTTGAGAAAAAGTCTCACGCAAAAGGGATAGGAAATATGCTTGTTCAACATCACAAGGAACTGCGTGAACAATACTCCCAAATACTTTCAACGATTAGCAAAAGCGAAACTCTAAAACCCGAAGCACCGACCTTGCCATAACAACCAAATCAGGAATTAGCATACGAGACCCACCTTTTCCAGCCCACCATGACCAGCGACTGACAACTTCACCGAAAGGGAAACCAAAAAGGAAGGGCTTGAGGGCGCCGAACCAAACATTACACAAGAACCCGCCCCTTGGCCATTCATCCTTTACCCGCCTTCCAAAATATCCAATCTAGCTTTTCCATCCAGATTAAAGAAGTAGAAAAAGGATGACGAGGATGAGCGGCTTCTTTCAATCTTTAAGCAGATTCATATCAATCTGCCATTCCTTGAAGTAATGATTCACATGCCAAAGGGAGCTAAGTTTTTGAAAGACCTACTTTCGCATAAGGAAAAACTTGAGAAAGCAGCCTCCTTAGTCAAACTTAGTGAGGAGTGTTCTGCTATCATTCAAAGGAGTCTGCCCCAAAAGGAAGGAGACCCAGGAAGCTTCACACTGCCATGTCTCATCGGACCCCTGGCAGTAAAAAAATGCCTTGGCTGATTTAGGGGCAAGTATTAACCTCATGCCATATTCTCTCTTTCAAAGATTAGGGATTTCTAAACTCAAACCTACCAAAATGAGTATTCAGTTGGCTGATCGGTCCATCAAATACCCCATTGGGGTCTGCAAGAATCTATTAGTAAAGGTAGGCAAATTCATCTTCCCAGTCGATTTTGTGATTCTAGAAATGGACGAAGACGAGCTAGTCCCGATCATTTTGGGACCGCCCTTCCTTGCCACGGCAAGGGCTGTGATCGACGTACATGAGGGAAACCATGATGACACCATAAACCATGACGGAAAATGGACTAAAGAAGATGAAGAGGAAGATTCTAACAAAGCACTCGCTATTTCTTTCTACCAGAGGACATAACCTGTGGAACCACTTGAATGGAAAGCCCCGGACAATTGATTAAAACCATCAGGCGTAGAACCACCTAAACTCAAATTGAAGGAATTACCTAAACATCTTGAGTACACTTTCCTCCAAGAAGACAACCAACTCCTGGTGGTCATCTCATCAGCATTGTCCCCTGACGAAAAAACCAGACTCCTCGAGGTTCTTCGAAATCATAAAGGGGCAATCACTTAGAGTATTGCGGATATTAAAGGAATTGACTCTTCCTTTTGTACTTACAAATTCCTCATGGAAGATGAGTTCAAACCAAGTGTCCAACCTCAGAGACGGGTTAACCCCAACAACAAGGAGGTAGTAAAAAAAGAAGTCATAAAACTCCTTGACGATGGATTAATCTATCCCATCTCCGATAGTCCATGGGTAAGACCTATCCAGGTTGTCCCAAAGAAGGGAGGGATGACCGTAGTAAAGAATGAGAAGGACGAGCTCATCCTACAACGGACCATCATTGGATGGCGCGTGTGTATCGACTACCGTAAGTTGAATAATTTGACCCGGAAATATCACTTTCCACTTCCGTTCATCGATCAGATGCTCGAACGATTGGATGGGCATGAATACTACTGCTTCCTAGATGGGTTTTATGGATACTTTCAAATCCCTATCGCCCCTGAGGATCAAGAGAAAACCACATTCACCTGCCCTTACGGGACCCTCGCATACAAAAGAATGCCCTTCGGATTATGGAATGCCCCAGCCACTTTTCAACGCTGCATGACAACAATATTCCATGAGCTTATCGAGGATAGCATGGAAGTATTCATGGACAACTTCTCCGTCTTTGGTAGTTCTTTCGATCACTGCCTTAAAAACCTGGAGAAGATGCTAAAAAGGTGTGCGGAAACCAACCTTATATTAAACTGGGAAATATGCCACTTCATGGTGAAGGAAGGGATCATCCTCAGTCATAAAGTCTCAGGTTCTGGGATTAAGGGCGATAAAGAAAAAATTCAGGCAATTTCTAAACTACCATATCCAACGAATGTAAAAGCCGTTCGGAGCTTTCTAGGACACGCCGGTTTCTATAGAAGGTTCATAAAATATTTTTCACAAAACACACGTCCAATGACCCAGCTCCTAGTGAAAGACGCACCCTTTAACTTCTCTGAAGAATGCATCCAAGCATTCGACACATTAAAATGTGAACTGACACAAGCACCAGTCATGATCAAACCAGATTGGTCATTACCATTTAAAATCATGTGAGACGCAAGTGATTATGTTGTCAGGGCAGTACTAGGACAAAGAATCAACAAACATTTCAAACCCATAAGGGGGGGGGGGGGGGGGGGGGGGGGGGGGGGGGGGGGGGGGGGGGGCACTACGCCAGCAAAACGAATGAACCAAGGCCACTAGAAAGAAAACTACACACTACCGAAAAAGAGCTCTATTGGGGGCTGTTGCCTTTGCATTCGACAAATTCAGCCAATACAGGTCTTATTACAAGACCCTCTAATCATAGATCAATTCTGCCCTACGATAATCTATTCAACAAAACAAGCTGAAAACCAACGACAATTAAACGGATATTGTCAGCTCCAAGAATTCGATATCGAGATCCATGATAAGAAAGGTGCTAAAAATCTTGTAGCTGATCATCTCTCCCAACTCGAAAACCTCGACCTAGGAACCTAACAAGGCGATGATAAGGGACATATTTCCTGAAGAGCTTCTAATGGCAATTTCGTACAAGAAATAACGAACCATGGATTCCGACAACGCTAACTATTATCTACCCGAGTAACTACCTTCCATTTTTTTTGGTGTTGATCCACCCGCCAAGAGAAACAAAAATTCTTTAGCGATTTGAGGCATTACTTTTGGGATGAACCCTTCCTGTTCAAATAGTGTGCTGACCGAATCATACGAAGATGCGTGGCCGAAGATGAAGCAACACAAATTCTTCAACAATGTTACAGCGGACCATCCGGGGGACATCATGGCATCGCCACCACCGCAAGGAAGGTCTTCGAGGCTAGGTTTTACTGGCCACATATTTTTCGTGATGCACATAAATTGATACAATAATGCCGATGCATGGTCAGCGGGCCAGAAACGCTTTCCTTGAGAGATGAATCACCTCAAAAACATCCAATTTAGCACAAGTATTCGATGTATTGGGGGATAGACTTCAATGGGAACCCGTATTCCCCTCATCAACAGAAACAATACATCTTCTAGCTATCGACTACGTATCTAAGTGGGTGGAGGCTCAAGCCTTTCCCACCAGTGATGCTAGGAACGTAGTGAACTTCTTTAGGAAACTATTCGTATGATTTAGAATACCAAAGGCCCTTATTAGTGATAAGGGTACTTGGTATGTGCTTAAATACACATACTTTTTTCCATTAAAATCGGACTTAAATGATAAAAAACGTACCAAAAATACATTGTATTTGTATGTTTTTATTTATATGGTCAGGAAACGGATATCCAACAAAAGGACGAAAAACAAAGCCAAAAACGACAAAACCGAGCACGGAATGGAAAAACGTCAAAGTCAAAGTCAAAGTCAACCAAGTCAAAGTCAAAGTCATTCTCGAAAAGTCAAAGGTCAAGCCGAAGCCGTAACTGAAGAAATGTTAAATGGGCCCACCTGTACCCATCTAATGGGCCGGGTCAGCCCATTTACACATTATATGAAGACTTATAGGCCTTAATCCATATACATGCTCAAATTCCCTTATCTAAATCCAAACGACCCAAAGTTAATTCAAAAGGCCCAATCCTTGTAACCGGCGTTAGACCCTAAACCAATTAACCGCTAACGGTGTCATCCCACAAGGACTGTACGTGTAATAATACTATACACGTTTAGGGGTCAATCCTGCCAAATCACAAAACCCTTAACTTAACAGCCCAACCCCTTTAACGATTAACCCTGTTAAGTTTTATACCACAAGGACCACTGGTGTAATATAACCATACACAATGGAGGACTGAAATTGCCAACCTTTTAAAGCTATACACACCTTTGGGACTTTTGTTGCAATACCCATATACAAATTGAGGGGCTACTTATGCCAACTCCCCAAACATCTACCCTGCCACTTCAAACAAACAGAGCACCCTCTATTACCCGCCAAAACCCAACATTACTGTTTATTGTCTTCTACCCCTCACCCCTGCAACATAGGATAAAAAACCCCTCACCCCACTCACAAGAAGCCAAACACACGCTGGCAATCCCTTACAACACCATTGGTTGGAGGAAGATGACAACATCATCAAGGGTTTTGATTGATTGACTTTGGGACCAAGCAAAATGGAAGGCCAAGATTGCTTTGAAGACTTCCTCTCACACAACAAGCACAAGGCTTGAGTTCTCTCTGCAAAGAAACACAAGAAGACCTAGAACACTTAGTATAAATAGGGCACTAGTATAGCTTATTGAGCTTTTGTCGAATTTTGTTTAGAAGTCAAAAGCTTGTATTCACAAATTTGTACCAATTTTAATTACTGCAATTTAAATATTTGTCATTTAATTTCTGTCTTTTAAATACTTGCAATTTAATTTTTCATGTTTATGCAAATTTAAGTGTTTTCTTTCAATACTTGTCATTTAAGTTTATTGTCTTTCAAATACTGTTTTTAAGGTTTTAAGTAAGCTTTTAAGTCATTAAAAGATTACATAAACACTTGTTTTAACTTTCTGTCAAAAAAAAACCAAAAAATCACAAAAATATAAAAAAAAGCAAGGAGCAAGGTTTATTGTGGATGGACTTGGTTTTGAGCTTCATGGGAAGCACATAGGAAAGGTTTATAAGCTTTTGAGAGCTTATTATCTTGCCATAAGCTTGGACCCTTGTGAATTTTCTTATTTTTTTCATTTTTTTGCAATTTCTGCTTTATTACTGTTCATTAGCTTATTTTGTGCTTATTCCTGCTTTTTCTTGCTTATTTATGTTCATTTATGCTTACTAGTCTTTACTTGTTGCTTTGATGTTCTTTATTGGAGTTTTTGTTTGAATCTGTCCAAATTGTCTATTTTGCTTATTGCTTATTATCTTACTTTAAGTTCTTATTTGTGGTTGCATTTTGTTCATTTGTGCTTAACTTGGATAGCTTGTTATTTGTTTTTCAAAAACTTTTTCTAAATCTTTCAAAATCAGTGTTAAATAGGACTTTTGATTTTTAAAGGGGTGTTTGGGTCAAGGGTGAAAGTGGGTCAAAACAGGTCAAAAACTATTTAGGTCAACTTGGCTATCTTTGACATACTTTTTTTAGTCATTTATAATCTATTTTTAAAGGTTTTTAGTCCTAAAAGTTATTTTAATTTTTTTTCTAAATAGGTCTTTTAAACTGTTGGACCAAAACAGTTTATAAGGAGCTTATTGGATTAAGCTTTCAAAATAGCTTGTAGGAGTTGTTTTTAGTGTTTCTTTATGTGTCAAATGCAGTAGAGTAAAGTTCTTTTGGTTTCTTTGTGTTTTATCTAATCTGTCAAAAAATTTCCTTAAGTGCCTTTAGTCTTGTAAGTTCCTTTTTCATTTTCAATTTTAAGTCACTAAAAATTATTTTTAGCTTCTAGATTTTTGAGCATAAGCTCATTTGGAGTCGGACTCCATCTGTTTTAACTTGATTTTCAATTTTAAGCTAATTTGCTAGCTTATTTTTTAGGCTGCAAAGGCCATCTTTTTCTTAAAGAAGCCAAATCAGCATATGCTGATTGTGGTCATCCACTTTTCATTAGTATTTTTTTTGGTGCTGATTTTTCGTTATTCAAATTTAATTGTATTTGGAGTTTCAGATAGCCCTTTAGTCAAGCATTAAGCTGGTATAACTTTTTAAGCCATAAGATTTCATCTAGTTGCTTAAAAATGAGCCCTAAAAGTCCCCTTTAGACTATTTGTATCCAGTTTGTGCAATTTTGCTTATTGCCTTTTCTTGCTTATTAATCTACTTTTCTTTACGTATTTTTAGTTAGATTTGCTCATTAGGTAGTTTAGCGTTTCTGTTTTGGCTTATCTTTTATTTTCATTAGCTTATTGTGACTTTAAAAGCCCACCAGTTTTCATATCAGTCTTAGTGTAAAAATATTAGCCATTCTGTCATACGATTTTCACAAGCTTTTTCCCAGCTTATTTTGAGTTTTTTCAAAAAGTCATTTTTTTAAAGTATCTTATTTTAACTGTTTTACATATTTGCAAAAAGAAAATAAAAAAAAACTTTTCCAAAAAGGGATGCCAAGGATTCGAACCCTGGACCTCCCCCTTTAACACCAAAGCCTCAACACCACACTCTGCTACCAAAACGCCCTTGGGTCTTTTCTGCCTATTCTTGCACAAATATTACTTTTAACCTTGTTTTTCCCTTTTGCTTATCATCCCAAATTGGCTTATTTCTGCCTTATTTTTAAGCCGAATTTCAAAGTTCTTATTTTTCTTGAGACCAGCACGCTTTAATCTACTTTCTGTAATTTTTTCATATTTTTCTAAATTTGTTTACTATTTTTAATCATTTAATTTCTTTAAAAGTGTTTTTCATTCATAAAAAATTATAAAAAAATCAAAAAAATATAATTCTTTTTTTTTTAATTTTCTTTTATCATTTTGCATCTAGGAAAATTAATTTTGCACTCGTAGGGTTACTTTTGTAGAATTTGAGTTTTTAAAGAACGAGATTTGGATCCCGGTTCTCGTTTTTAAGTTTAAAATCCCTTTTAGCCTTCGTTTTTTAGTTTTCTTTAATCGTTCTTGCATTTTATTCGTAGAATTAGAAAACCAAATCCAAAAAAATCCTTAATCCATTCAATTCACGCGATCACAAACGTTCTCGATTTTCAATTTGCACCTCGTTGGGAACGACCCGGGTGATTTTTGATTTTCCTTTGGTCAAAAGGAATTTCTTTGAGTCTTTCGGAATACTTATCGTACTATAATTGAATTATAATTATTGATTTTCCTTATTTATATATATTATTTATATATACTAAAGGTTAAATATCTGGTTATCATTTTGGCGCCATTGCCGGGGAGGTGTGTGCGATTTTCGTGAATATGTTTGAAGATTAGTTTTTGAAGACCCTTCCCTCGTGAAGTTATCATTCCTGTTTGTGAATATTTTCTTTTATTTATAAAAATACAAAATAGAAAAATATTTTTCATTTTCATTTATTAGCATTAGTATAAGATAAAATCAAAAAAATCAAAAACATAAAAAATTGTCCTTAATCAAGAAATAAAAATCATCATCAATATAATGCTCTCATCTTGAGCATTATAAAAATAAGTTCTTGAACAAAAGATTCAAAACTTGCCTTTGTGTCACTAGCGACGTACGACTCACCTTTAAAAGTTTAACAAACTCTAAGAGGGGTATAAGGAGGGTTGTTTCGAGGAACTACGACCCTAAAGGAGAAAGGTTTTTAATAGCTTCGCGATTTCCTACTCCTCTGCTCCTTTGTGCATTTTACTTTTAAAGAGCTACCGTGAAGCTTGTCAATTATTAGTTTTAAGTTATTCGATCTCGTTTTGTCCATTAAAATAAATTGTGAAATAAATTGAAAAACCAAAAATATTTTTCTTTTAATATTTTTAGTTCATGCGCACTCATTCTTCTTCTAATCTCATTGGTAATTCTTCTTCTAATCCAACCACTTCAAACCCAAAACGTTGTAACCGTAGACGTTCAAAACAACCTTTTTCTCTTGAAGAATCACCCGTAGTTACGATGGCCGATCAACGTACTATGGCGGAATTGCTCCGTGCACCCACCAAGGGTTATGCGGAGGCAATCGTGGTTCCTCCAATTCTTGTTGAGCATTTCGAGCTCAAGCATAGTCTCATTAATATGATGACTTCAGACCAATTCTTCAGACTTAAGAAAGACAATCCTCATGACCACATCCGTTGGTTCAAACAACGGACTTCACTCAATCAAATACAAGGATGTGCATTATTCAGCTGAGATTATCGCTTATGCTTTTCCTTTCTTCTCTTGCGGGGGCAGCCGTAGATGCTTGAAAAAAAGAACCCTTCGTTTCTATTCTCACTTGGGAAGATCTTGTTTCCAAATTCATCAATGAATTCTTTCCCCCCTCACGAACGACAAACCTTTGAAATGAGATTTCCAACTTTCAACAACAGTTTGATGAATCGTTTCATGAGGCGTGGAACTGATACAAAGATCTCCTTCATGCTTGTCCTCATCATGGTTTCATCGAATTGCACCAACTTGATACTTTCTATAATGCCTTGAACCCGGAAATCCGTCCAAGATTCCTTGAGAATTTACCACCGTGGCAATCTTTTGGAAGAATTACTCAGGAATGTGTTGAAAATTTCGAAAACAAATCCAAGGTCCACAATTCACGAAACAAATTGATTGTTTCTCAAGTGAAATCAAGTGATGGCAATTCTTCTTCTTCTTCCGATATAGCCAAACTTACTCATGTAGTAAATCAGCAAACGAGTAATGTGACTACCGCTATGATGGCTATTCTTAAACAATTTCAAGCAACCCACCTCCAGCTTCCGTAAAAGCTGTTGAGGAGATTTGTGTTACTTGCGGTGGTGCTCATCCTTACTATCAGTGTCTCGCCACCGATGATAACACTTTCTTGAAATATCGGGATAATATTCAAGGATACGTTGCAGTAGCCACGGTTAACTACAATTAGGTGTATTGCCTGGTTATCGTCCTAAAGAGTGTGGCTACAATCAAAAACAAGTCCACCGGGTTTGTTCAACAAAACTGGTTAATATAATTCACAAAACCGTTTTAGCCAACTCAAGGTTTATTAAACAAGGAAACAATTTCAATCAAAATCCACTAATCAAGCTCATTTCAACAAATACCCAAAGTGTTCCTTTAAATATATTAGAGGAAAATTAAGAAAATGAATGATGTTAAATATAAATATCATGCAAGCTCAAATTAACAATGTGTAAAATGAAGTTAAGGATGGAAATGCAAGCTTCATTCAAGCTTTAATGTCTAATCAAACAAACTGCAGCTTAAGAACATGATGGCTAGCTTTTTCTAAATGAACATCGCTTCTACTTCGGGTATGGGATCTCTCCTTAGCAACACCATTGCTAACCCGAAGGGTGAATTAAAATCCATTACCACTCGAAGTGGTCTTGTTCTTGATGGACCTACCGTTCCTATGCCTCCTCCATTCATTAATCCGGAGGAGGATGAACGTGTAGAGGAGACTTTAAACGAGACCAGAAACAATGGTGGGTTTACCATTAAGGTCCCACTCTCATGTCCAAAAAGCTAATCCTCCTTTTCAAAGAAACTTTGTAGATTCACAAAGGTATCCATCGTCACCCTTATATCCCTTATCCGTGTTAAGGATGAAAAAAGGAAAAAAAAAGGCAAGGAAAGATGAAAGTCAAATCATAAAATTTTGGCAAATGTTTAAACAACATCATATTAATATCACTCTTGCTGATGCATTGATTTTAATCTCAAAATATCAGAAGATGCTTAAGTCTCTCATTTCCAACAAGGAGAAGCTTATAGAATTGGCAAACACACCCCTCAATGAAAATTTCTCAGCGGTTATCCTTAAGAAGCTACCCGAAAAGCTAGGTGACCCTGGGAAATTTCTCATTCCGTGTGGTTTTAGTGAGCTCAAGTAAAAAAGCCCTAGCCGATCTAGGTGCTAGCATAAACTTGATGCCACTCTCGATGTGGAAAAAGTTAGGATTACCCGAGCTTATTTCCACCTAAATGACTCTTGAACTTGCTAACCAAGATATTTGCACTCTGAAAGGAATTGCAAGAGATGTCTTTGTTTCGGTTGGAAAGTTCACATTTCTCGCTGATTTTGTCATTGTTGATTATGAAAGCGATCCTCGTGTCCCCCTCATCTTGGGTAGACCTTTCTTCGGGCTGTACTCGTGCTTTGATTGACCGTTCATGAGAGAAGAAATGATATCTCCATGGTCGGTAATGAAAGACTAATCTGGAATTTGAGGACATGACACTTCAAGCTATCAACGAACCTCATCCAAGAATCAATCAACATGATTTGATTATTATAATTGTCTTTCAATGAGGGAAATTCTTAAAGATTTTGTTTGCAACAAATTCATCTTAAGTGGCAATACAATTCTTCTTCTCATCCCGTCCTTAACTACCGGAAAGTAGTTAATGATGATATCTTTGATCCAGGAAGGGACATTATTGAGGAAAATTGCTAATCTTGATAAACCCAAAGATCTCCTCCATATAATGATATTCCATGAGTGGCAATCCTACTCGATGTCGCCAACCCGAGACCAAGTCTTCATTCTTCTTCCCCATACTATCTTACATAAGAAAGAAAGTGATTTAAATTTGGGATGAATTCAAAGCTGATCTTCAAGTGATTCATTCCACTAAGAAATAGTATCCTTCATCTACTCTCCCTCCTTTTTCATAATTATTTAATTGGAGTACCATTCTTCTTTGCACCACAGTCTCCTGATTTATGGAGTCTATAGCAAATATTTTCTTCCAGGAGTTGCCAATGAAACTCACTCTTATCACATGTCCATCGGGAATGATGATCTTTCCCTTTGTTGCGGATCCGATCTTAGAGAAATAGAGTATTTTGCTATAACCATGATCCTATCAAGGTATATGGATTTATCTACTCTGAAGATTTCAGGTTGATTTCTCTGATAACAATCTTGTTGATACCATTTCTGAGATGTTCACCGTTATGGAATGCTCTTGATGTATCATCCTACCATTATGGGTGTATTATGATGAGAACTTTTTGATCTTTGAGACCGTTAATGATTTATACATATTAGGATCCTATTTGATTCTAAAGGAAGAGAAAAATACAAAGATAATTAAAATCTTGATTGATGATCTTAATCTTCATGGTTCGAAGGTGATTTCCTTCCTCTTCCGCGAGTGTGAACTGGTTTTCTATGAGGATTTTTCGGGTTGATGCTTGTGTCTACGACCAACAAACGAGGACAAGGTTATTTCTTCTAGGTATACTCATTCATGAAAACCTCTTTGAAATCACCAACTGTGCAACACCGGAAAAGAATGTAAAGAAGGCCACTAATGCTTCTTTAATTCTTGAGGATTCATATCCTTCTCTTCCTCTTTATGAACTTCCTTTCCACAAAGAAGTTCCCGGGCTCGGAGCTTTGCTCTCGTTTTCGTCTGAAAATGAAGAAAAAGTGTTCAACCCTGAGATTCTCATTTCTAAAAGAGTTCATACACTCTTTTCTCCGAAATTATCTCCATCGGGAGCTCTAAAGCTTTCCAAAGTCATCAAAATGTTTGTAATGCCAGATGGAGATTTTGCCTTACTGTTATGGAGAGGACATCCGTTTTCTGATTGTTCTGTATCTCCATTTCTATCCCCCTTGACCAGCTCAAGTATGGGGGGATCGGGTCAAGCTAAGTGACCTTAAACAAGCGCTTCGTGGGTGGCAACCCATGCTTATCCTAGCATAATCGTAGTAGTAGTATGGTAGTTATGTAGTAATGAATAAGTGTTTTGTTGTTGTGTGGGAGGCTCGCCTCTTTCCTTTTCCGTGTTTTGTGTTTTGTGGTTTATTGTCCAGGATTTCCTGGATTTTTGAAGCCTCTCGTGCTCTCGGTTTTTGTCCTTCGTTCACAAGAGCTTCACATCCTCAGCTTCATTTTGGGAATCCGATATCCAAATCTTATCGACTAACGTTTATCTTTAAGCACACTTAATAAACGGCTTAGGATTTACGTAGAGACCCTTCTTAAAACATTGAGGACAATGTTTAATTCTAGTATGGGGGGATCTTTCAATTTGATTGTGCCTGTAGTCGTTGTTTTTGCGTAAATATTTATTTACCACAATCAATTTCAAAAAAATTGAAAAAAATTAAACAATTTTCAACAAATAAAAAATAAGTGTTTTGTCACAATTTTGAATTTCCTGCTGGGTAGAATAAGAATAAATTTGACTCATGAGCGTGTTTTGAGCTATCAGATTGTTCCTTACTTTTTTGAATAAGCGTTCAACAGGATCTTCGAGAAAGTATAAAAAAATGATAGAGTTAATGTATAGGTTGGATGACTAAAAAGGATTTATTTGGAAATCTTAAGAGCTCATGTATGTAATTTGTGGCTTTTTTACCCATAAGCTTCTAACCGGACTAATAATACATGCTCTTTTCGAAAATTAAACTTAAATCAACAATTTTTGAAGTATAGTCGATATCAATAATTTTAGTTCAAATTTATACTTAAATTTTCTAAAACAAAATTTTCTCTATATCATGGTATTATATGTTAAAAAATGTGGTAATAATAATTATAATTTTAGTTCAAATTTATACTTAAATTTTCTAAAACGAAAATTTCTCTATATCGTGGTAATATAAAGTGTAATAAAAAAAATGGAAAAAATTGAAAAATAATTATAAACGGTGGGCTGATAAAAGTTTGCTACATTTTGCCGGCTCACAACCGATGTTACAGCCTTCTAAAGAAAGCCCATAGTAAGAATAATAATCCGAGACTGATAAAAGTTTGCTGCATCTTGCCGGCTCACAACCGATGTCGCAGCCTTCTAAAAGGTCGAGGATTTCCTTAAGAATGAATAATTATATTAAGTGTAGCAAATGCGAGTTAATAAATATAGGGAAAATCTCTTTTTCTTAAATTTAAATATGCTTTTGAACTAAGACTATTTCATTTTAAGTTTTTCTAAATAAGCTATGTGTATACGGGAAACCTAAGAGTTTTTGAAACCAAAGGTCTGTGAGTCCCGATACTAGTCTCTGTGGGGTGTTAAAAGCCTGGTCACTTAGCCGCAAGGTTGGGATGCGCCGAGACGAAAATCGCTACATGGGAAGATCTCGCCTTCAAACTTATTATTCTCGGGTGGAACGTGAAGCATAGATTTTTGCAAAACGTTGATCTATGGTTGAAATTCGAAATGGCACATTCACCTAATATATAATAATTGCCGGGAGTGAAAAGTTCACAAGTTGCAAATATGAGTAGTGTTAGCATCTTTACTTATACTTAACAGTGATTTCATTTTAAGCTTGGTTTGAAATAAGTGAAAAGTCAGGAATGATGAATTTATCATTTTTAGAGGCATTTTAGGATTGAAATGCATCTTGTTCTATGATCCCTAAAGTTATAAAAATAACGAAAGTCAAACGTTCTAGTTAGTTGCTTAATATGAAAAGAACAAAAAAAAAGAGAACAATGAAAAGAACAAAAAAAATATGTGTAGGAATAAGTGAATACATTTAAAATGGTAAAAACAGGGCTTTTCAAAGCTATTGATTCTTTATTTCCCTTGACTAATACTTAGCTACTTTTCTAGGTTATTAGTCGAGGGGGATTAAGAGTCTTAGTTTTCTAAGTGCTTACTTATAGCATTGCATGAGGACACGCAATAGTTTAGTATGGGGGATTTTGGTATGTGCTTAAATACATATACCTTTGACCTTTAAAACCGGACTTAAATGACAAAAAACGTACCAAAAATACATTGTACTTGTATGTTTTCATTTATATTATGCAGGAAACGGATATCCGACAAAAGGATAAAAAATCAAGCAAAAACGGACAAAACCGAGCATGAAATGAAAAAGAGTGAAAGTCAAAGTCAAAGACCAAAAAGTCAAAGTCAAGGTCAACCCCGACAAAGTTAACAGTCAAAGTCAAAGCCAAAACCGAAGAAATGTTAAATGGGCTCACCCGTACCCATCTAATGGGTCGTGTCTGCCCATTTAAACATATTATGAAGACTTAAAAGCCCAAGTTTAAATTTAGGCCTAATGTCCTTATTTAAATCCATCCGGCCCAAACAGTACCAAAAAGCCCAATCCTTACTTAACCTCCGTTAAGCCCTATACCCCTTTTATAACAAACCCTGTTATTCCCACAAGGACCATGCGTGCAACGACACTTATATATCTCAAGGGCCATAGTTTCCAAATCCTTAAAACCTCATATACACACAAGGACTTAACTTGCAAACCAATCATACATGTTAGGGGACCATTTCTGCCAACTTCCCAAACTTTACCCTGCTTATAACAAAACCAAACTTCCTGCCCAATTCCCCTGTTCACCTTTCGTCCCCCTTCCCCACCTCGGTTACTGTTCACCCCAGTCCAAAAACCTCACTCTCAAACCCTCACCCCACCTCACAAACCTTCAAACACACGCTGGCAATCCTAAACTAGTCCATTGGCTGATGAAATTAAGGGTTGTGATCAAAGGGATTGGGCACCAAGGCAATTCAAGGGCTATCATTGATTTTGAAGACTCTCTCACACAACTAACCCACTCCTTGGACTCTCTCTCTCAAGAAACACAGCAAGAGGACCAAGACTATGAAGACTCTTAGTATAAAAGTAGCTAGTGTAGTTCATAGTTCTTGTCGAATTTTGTTTAGAAGTCAAAAGCATGTATTCACAAATTTATACCAATTTTAATTACTGCAATTTAAATATTTGTCATTTAATTTCTGTCTTTTAAATACTTGCAATTTAATTTTTCATGTTTATGCAAATTTAAGTGTTTTCTTTCAATACTTGTCATTTAAGTTTATTGTCTTTCAAATACTGTTTTTAAAGTTTTTAGTAAGCTTTTAAGTCACTAAAAGATTACATAAACACTTGTTTTAACTTTCTGTAAAAAAAACCAAAAAATCACAAAAATATAAAAAAAAAAAAGAAAGCAAGAAGCAAGGTTTATCGTGGATGGCTTTGGTTTAGAGCTTCATGAGAAGCACATAGGAAAGGTTTATAAGCTTTTAAGAGCTTATTGTCTTACCATAAGCTTGGACCCTTGTGAGTTTTCTTATTTTTTTCATTTTTTTACAATTTCTGCTTTATTACTGTTCATCAGCTTATTTTGTGCTCATTCTTGCTTTTTCTTGCTTATTTATGTTCATTTATGCTTACTAGTCTTTACTTGTTGCTTTGATGTTCTTTATTGGAGTTTTTGTTTGAATCTGTCCTAAATTATCTATTTTGCTTATTGCTTATTGTCTTATTTTAAGTGCTTATTTGTGGTTGCATTTTATTCATTTGTGCTTAACTTGGATAGCTTATTATTTGTTTTTCAAAAACTTTGTCTAAATCTTTCAAAATCAGTGTTAAATAGGACTTTTGATTTTTAAAGGGGTGTTTGGGTCAAGGGTGAAAGTGGGTCAAAACAGGTCAAAAACCATTTAGGTCAACTTGGCTATCTTTGACATCCCTTTTTAAGTCATTTATAATCTGTTTTTAAAGGTTTTTAGTCCTAAAAGTTGTTTTCAAGTTTTTTTCTAAATAAGTCTTTTAAACTGTTGGACCAAAACAGTTTATAATGAGCATTATTGGATTAAGCTTTCAAAATAGCTTGTAGGGGTTGTTTTTAGTGTTTCTTTATGTGTCAAATGCAGTAGAGTAAAGTTCTTTTGGTTTCCTTGTGTTTTATCTAATCTGTCAAAAAAATTCCTTAAGTGCCTTTAGTCTTATAAGTTCCTTTTTCATTTTCAATTTTGAGTCACTAAAAATTGTTTTTAGCTTCTGGATTTTTAAGCATAAGTTCATTTGGAGTCAGACTCCATCTGTTTTAACTTGATTTTCAATTTTAAGCTCATTTGCTAGCTTATTTTTTAGGCTGCAAAGGCCATCTTTTTCTTAAAGAAGCTAAATCAGCATATGTTGATTGTGGTCAGCCACTTTTCATTAGTATTTTTTTTGCTTATTTATGTTTCAAACTTTATTTTATTTGCAGTTTTAGATAGCCCTTTAGTCAAGCTTTAAGTTGGTATAACTTTTTAAGCCATAAGATTTCATCTAGTTGCTTAAATATAAGCCTTAAAAGTCCCCTTTAGGCTGTTTGTATCCAGTTTGTGTAATTTTGCTTATTTCCTTTTCTTGCTTATTAATCTGCTTTTCTTTGCGTATTTTTAGTTAGATTTGCTTATTAGGTAGTTTAGCTTTTCTGTTTTCGCTTATCTTTTATTTTCATTAGCTTATTGTGCCTTTAAAAGCCCACCAGTTTTCATATCAGCTTAAGTGTAAAAAGATTAGCCATTTTATCAAGTTTTCACAAGCTTTTTCCCAGCTTATTTTGAGTTTTTTCAAAAAGTCATTTTTTTAAAGTATCTTATTTTTATCTGTTTTACATATTTGCAAAAAGAAAATAAAAAAAAACTTTTCCGAAAAGGTAGGCCAAAGATTCGAACCCTGGACCTCCCCCTTTAACACCAAAGCCTCAACACCACACTTTGCTACCAAAACGCCCTTGGGTCTTTTCTGCCTATTCTTGCACAAATATTACTTTTAACCTTGTTTTTCCCTTTTGCTTATCAGCCCAAATTGGCTTATTTCTAGCTTATTTTTAAGCCGAATTTCAAAGTTCTTATTTTTCTTGAAACCAGCACACTTTAATCTACTTTCTGTAATTTTTTCATATTTTTCTAAATTTGTTTACTATTTTTAATCATTTAATTTCTTTAAAAGTGTTTTTAATTCATAAAAAATTATAAAAAATTCAAAAAAATATAATTCCTTTTTTTTTTAATTTTCTTTTATCATTTTGCATCTAGGAAAATTAATTTTGCACTCATAGGGTTATTTTTGTAGAATTTGAGTTTTTAAAGAACGGGATTCGAATCCTGGTTCTCGTTTTTAAGTTAAAAATCCCTTTTAGCCTTCTTTTTTTAGTTTTCTTTAATCGTTCTTGCATTTTATTCGTAGAATTAGAAAACCAAATCCATAAAATCATTAATCCAATCAATTCACGCGATCACAAACGTTCTCGATTTTCAATTTGCACCTCGTTGGGAAACGACCCGGGGGATTTTTGATTTTCCCTTGGTCAAAAGGAATTTCTTTGAGTCTTTCAGAATACTTATCGTACTATAATTGAATTATAATTTTGAAATTATCCTTATATATTTATTATAATAATTTATATATACAAAAAGGTTAGTTTTAAGGATATCAGGGTTCGAGTAAATTTTAACATCTTCCGGAACGTCCTCATCGGATAGTGACTCGTCATCACTAGAGGGAAAATCGTTATTTGAATAGAAAAGAGGGTTATAGAAAGTCACGGATTTTTCCTCAAAAATGGGAGAGAAATCATCACTCGAAGGTAAAATGTTCTTACTATCACTATTGGATGTATCCTCGGACTCTCTTGGGATTGGAACAAGGTCCTCAACACTGGACTTTATGAATTCGTCCAATTTCTTTTCAGGAATAGTGCTAAGTTCCTCATTCCCTATTATGAGAGAGTCCTCGGGTTCTTCGGTTGATAAGTCAGGTGTGATAGCATTAACCGAAGAAATCTGAGGCGTTTTATTCAAAGGAATAATGCTCTCCTTGTGAATAACTTTAAAATTCTTTAAACACGGTAAAATTCGAGATTGATGTTTAGCTGTCGGCTCTGCAATATTCTTTACTTCCTACTTTTCCTTATCGAGATGTTAAGAATTAATAGAGAGAAGTTTAGAATTAAGAGCACTTTCAAATAGATCATCAACATTATTATGAATACAATAAAGCTCTTTTTGTCGAAAAATTTCAAGCAAATCTAGCATCGTATCTTCCATGTTTTGCTTTTCCTCTTCACAAACTTTTGTGCCACACGTTTCTTCAATGAGTTGAGGAAAGATGGAATTTGGTGAGGGAACTTGCTTTTCCTGAGCTGCTTGCTTTTGGGCAAGTAATTCTTGCTCTCTTTGAGCTGCAAGTAAAACCTCCTGCTTATGTAACTCTTGATTCATTCTTTCTGTAAAATCTTCCATCATTTTATAAAGCTCGTTCTTTGTTTCACTATCAAAGAAAGAAATGACTTCTAGAATTTCTTAAGGCTGATGATTGTCGAACTGCTACGGGGGTTGAATTTGGTCAAAACCGAAAGAATTAGAATAATTGAATTTTTGGTTCATCGTTTGACACTGAAAATTTTCATGAAGAACCCCGCAATTTTCATAAGGAAATTTATGTGGCTGACTCGGAAAATAATGTAAAGGTTGGTTAAATCCAAAGTCTTGATTGTAACAGGGACCCTGATCAAAGACGGGCGTGTTCCCTGTTTGATAATCGTAACCCGGATGAGAGTTCCTACCATAAAATTCACACGGGTACGTCTCGTATTGGTATTGTGGAGGTTGGTTAAAGAAGTTCGGTGTTTCATTATAAGAATAAGGATTTGGGTCATAGACAAACTCATTTTCTGATCCTACATTGCTACAACTCGGACAGTTTCCACCATTAAACGGACCTCCACAATACGAGCAACCAAAATGATTTTACGAAGACATGTCGAAGAATTAAACGGATAAGATGATAAAGAAGATAAGAATTGAATGAATAAGAGGATAGAGAAGATTATTTTTGAATTTTTTTATAAAGATAATATTAATAAAAATATTTTTGGTATTTTTTAATATTTATAAAAGAAAAGGAAAAATAAAATAAGAAGAAAAATATTTTTGGGTTTTTATATTTTTTATAAGAACGAAAATAAACTTTTCGAAGAAAGGATCTTCAAGGCTCGAACACAAACAATCCCTTAAAAATCGCTATACCTCTCCCCGGCAGCGGCGCCATTTTGATGTTGAGTCCGTTGTCACAGCACCTTTCTCAAATAAA
>BQNB010100770.1:0-24629 GCA_026074375.1 Tanacetum coccineum
TCACTCAACAGAATTTGCCTCAGAATAAAAAACAAGCAGAAATACACTCGAATGTGCTTAAACCAAGAATGTATAGAATTTCCACTACCACAACACAAAACAGAGAACCGCAGTTGCCTCATGCTTCTAGGAAATCCTCATGTGTCTAAATCTTCAGGAGTAAATCACACTACTAGTGTTAGCAGACCACAGCTTAAGTGCTATCAAGTTAAAGATAAGGTCGTGCCAAACAATAGTCAAGTGAAGTTTAAAAAGAAGGAATTAGAAGACCATCATAGGATTTCTAGTATTTCTAAGAAAACAAAGTCTGTAACTGCGTGTGATGACAGTTCAAAATCCAGAATTTGGAATGTGAATGTTGTTTGTGTTGAATGTGGAAAATGTATGTTTAATTCTAATCATGATGCTTGTGTTTCTAGATACTTGAATGACGTGAACACTAGAACTAAGAAGCCCGCCTATTAGTGCTAGTAAACCTAAGAGAAAAGCGAACAAATCTGTTGCAACACCCCATAAGAAAACAGTTGCATCAGATACCACTATTCAGAAATCCAAGAGTTACTATAAGAAGTTGTATGAGAATACAAATCAGGAATGGAAATGGTGGATAGCTAAGAGATGTCCATCAGTTTATACATGGACACAAAAGCCGCTTAGGACCAAAAAGATATGGATGCCTAAGATTAGGAAAGATGATGAATCAACAAGTATTAGTCCCACTATAGACATTGTCTCTAGGATAACTAATGTCTTGAAGATATGTCTTCATGTCAAGACGTTTGATCACAGCAGATCAAGCCTCGGTCTTCATAGGAATGATGTCTGTTCACATCAGTTCAGGCCTCGTTCTTCATCAAATGACTTCTGATCATAACCGTTCAGAACTCGGAATTCAAGACCACAGCAATGAACCGTCAAGTTCAAAGTTGGTTCCAAAAGTTGTTCCTCTAGCAGTCAAGACAGCTACATCACGACAAGAGTTGGAATTACTATTCCACCATCATATAGCAATGCCGAGGACAACAGGTAAATATATACAAAATCAGAAAATCAGAAAATTTTCAAAAAGAATCTTCTCGACATGTCTCTTGGAATCGATAACATTTACGTGCTTAGAAATGTCGATTAACATTGACACGGGTGTGTAAATGAAGTTCGAGCGAGAGTTGCAAATAGTTTCAAAACATGTCATTTCTAATTTTCTAAATGGCTTATGTGCAAATATCAGTACATAACCCGGACTTCAAATAAAGGAAGGTTTATAACTTATCCTCACAACGAGAAAATTAACGTTTCTCGGTCTTGAGCTGTTCTTACAAGACATTCAATTTCTTTAGCTCAAGAAAAAGGATAGTGTACGTTTCAGTGCGCTTACCCTTACCGTTAGAAGAGAAGTCCTCTAACATCTGGTTTTTCAAAAAGTTGAACATAATTTTTCAAGAATTTCTCGATGACAATTCATAATCTTTACCAGTAATTGTGGAGTTCAGACACTCCAGTGCCGATCCCACAGGAGGTGTGTATGTTGTCCAAAGAGTACAGAGCGAGACATAAGTCTGGGTCTCTTTGTGGAGTCAGAAGAGCGGTATGAGCGGTGGAAGAGTGAAGATGAGATATTATTTATATTTATCACATAGAATCACGGATTCGCGCTTGGGGTAATGGTGTGTATATAGTGCGTTTATCAACAACACGATCTATAAAAACCATACTATGTAATCGTTCCCAAACATTATCAAAATGAACCAAACCATTCAAGCTGACCATATTTTCTCCCAAAGTTTTTTTAAAGACATATTTGAATCACAAGGTATTTCAAAAACAGTGTTTTATTATTTAAAATAAGGGAGAAAATGTAATAAAATAGGATCTAATCGGACTCAATGTGCTAAAAGGTTTTATGGATCGATCTATACCCAACAAGATCTTAATTTCACGACGATTCTGAAGTAATAAGGTGGTTAGTTATGGAATCCAATCCCTATGATCCAACAAGAACCGGAGGATTCTACCCAAGGGATAATACCAAAGACTATATAGCAGTCCTTAGGTATGATTGGAAATGAATGTATATGGGAATAATGCCGACTAAGATTGAGTTAACACTGGAACAATCACAACAAGGTGTTAGTAATGACCGTCTGGTAAGCAATGAAGGTTTAAGATTTAAAAAGAACTGTATGGATAAAGGGTGTAAACAGAAGCCCCTCCACACAACTTAAGGCAGAAACCGGGTCAATAGATATGCTTCAGAATCACAAGAATGATATGCTGTATTGAAGAACCGACATCATGGACCCAGTGATGCAATGGCACAACCCTTCCCAGCCATTCGGGTTTCTCTCAACAGAAACTTGTCTCATTTGTCACGGAGATACACACGTTATCTATTGACATCTCACTCCGAGATTGTTGATATTGAATAGGTGGCAATCTGCTCCAGCCTCCGAGTACTAAAACCAAAATGCACTAATCGAGTCTAGAGCCAAGAGATCAATCAAAATCTCGTTAGGACACATTCCATTTCAAACACTTGTTGAACATCATCAAGTCACAAGCTGTTAATCAAGAGTCACTTTACCGATATCATTGGATATGTGCCAGAACATCAAAGTGATACTTTTAGTATTCACAATGACGAATGGAAATCCTTCCAGTGTCATCATCAAACAGCACTGCGGTAGGTGACTTGCGAGATTCTATATGAATCAAACTTGTGACAACTGGATATCGATTTGGTCCAGTAAATGAATTGACGGTTGATGAATTTTGATAAAAACATGACACTCTCGATGTGTTACAAAAACTCTTTAACGAGTGACACGTCGATTGATTTTTAAATCAATTTTCTCGTTTATCACTAACGTAAAATCAGGTCAAACGGTGGTAACGGCAACCTCAATCCCATTCAAATGCTCAATCTACGAAGACATAACTATCTAGAAAGCTCAAGATTTAAAGACAAAGACTTCCACAACTCTGATTTGAAGCTTTCAAGATAATGCAAAAGTATGAGCATGTTGTCAAAGACACAAAGAAAAAAATCGCAAAAAAAAACAGGGGGAAAAAAAAAAATGGCAAAGACGAAAAAGACAATGACAAAGGCTCAAAGTCAATCGCAAAGCATGAAGGAACAAGTTTACAACAAGAACGAAGACAAAGACCAAGAACACTTGAGCTTAAAAATGACAAAAGCATCTCACTGATCCTCATGAAGAGTGTCACCAAAACTCACTTCGGGGAGAATTGTTAGCCATCAATTTTTATTGAGTCAATAAAGGAATCTTCCCTGTGATTCAAGCCTCACTTCGGGGGAATTGTGTAGCCTCATTTATTGGTCAACAAGGAAGCTCGAGTCACCTAACGATGGAGCTTATCGGTCCTTTAATTAGTTAAAGTTGTAACAGGATAATATCAGGGAATCGGCTCGATAATAATCTAATAATGTAATATGTATCGAGTTCAACAGTTCTGTCCAGGATTCCTTGAGTGGGTTCGTTTAAACAGTGATAGAATATATGAATAATAGATCCTTTCGTCAGACCGTGCCCATGACATTTTCAAACCATGTTCTTCAGTCGTAACCAAGCGCCGGTTAGACTTTCACATACGTTTTGAGATTCTGATTTTAAGTAAAAGACGGTTAAATAATAAAGGTGGAAAGAATCTGTTAATAAAAGTTCTTCTCATTTGTTCCCACAATGTTATAGACTCTTCATTAAGTTCGTAAAACAAGATTTTAGCTTTATCGCACAAGGAAAATAGGAATATCAAAAGCTTGACAGCTTCACCTTGAGTTTCACCATATTTGAACATGTCGCATATTACGAGAAATTCACGGATGTAGTCATGCGGATCGTCTCACAGATAACCATCGAATTTATTTTCCCGAATCATTTTCAAGTGGGTACCATTGATAACAAAGTTGTCATCAACAACGGGTCAAACAATGGCAGAATTAGGAGTCGGTGCTACAATCTTAGCACTTTCCCACATGGGTTGATCATCAGGATTGAGAGTTATTATTTGTTGGGTTTCGACATCCTCTTCGGATTTATTTAAGACGAAAACATCATGAACGAAGGAATATTGAGTTGACGGTTTGAGTACTTCGATCTCGTTGAATTCTTTTTGGATAGTTTTAATTTTACAAGTCTTTGTTATTAAATCTTTATTCAATTTATATATTAGACTTACGAGTTGTTTTCTAAAAGATCGTGGATTTATACATACGTTAAGCATTTTGCAAAAATACATTTTTTATATATTTTTTATAATTAAGGCTAATAGGATAATCTTCAAAATATAGTAAATAATTTTTATCTATATATTTATGTATTTATATTTTTACCATTTTATAGTTTTATAGATTTATATATATTAGATATAATTTAATTTTTATTATATAGAAAATAAGGATAAATGGATAATAGATTATTGTTTTTTTTTCAGATGGATAAGTGCGGCGCACTCCAAGTTAAGTGCGGCGTACTTGCAGGTTTACGAGGCAAAATTCAAATGAAAACAGGGAAGTGCGGCGCATAAAGAAAAATGGGCGCCGTACTTGCAGACACAGAAGGAAGACTTTCATAAATTAAACACGTATAAGAAAACAAATAGCACCAAAAACACCATAAATCGTTCTCCTTTTCTTCTGTCTCGATTCTAGCCCGTGTTTCACTCTGTGTCGTGACAACTTAAATACTTCATGCGAAGTACTTTAAGCATTTTTAATTCGCGAAATGCAAATTAAAACGTCACATCTTCAGTAAAACGTTTGTCAAATTTCGAGTCAAATATCATCTTCTGATGGCGGCCCTCATATATAGGGCGACCCCCTAATTTATTTGGGCGGCCCCCAGAGTGATATGGGACCGCCACTAGAGAACTCTTATGTCTGTCACTCTCATTTTATTAAACACAAAAACAAACACTCCCTCTCTACAGCCATTGATGAAACACGACCCAAAACCCTCCAAACCTTAAAATCAACCACTAAAACACTAATTTAAGATCAAATCAACACTAATAATCATTCATAACATCACAAAGATCATCAATTGTACGTCATTTCGTCTATTTTCTTTCAAATGTGTGTCTAAGGTTCATATTGAACAAAAATTCAAAATTGGGGATTTTCATTTTTCTTGTGTTTGTGTCAATTAGGACTATGATAACACAATGTATAACTAATATACTTTCCGTAGACATAGAATTTGCAAAATTGAAGTGTGTTTGTCAAAAATTGTTTTCGCATAAAAACCCTAATTTTATTTCAAAATCACTCACGTTAGAAACACCATAAAATTGTTTTGATGCATTGTTAATACATCCCAAAAACGTTTTTGCATACATGCATAATGATCTCATGAACAAAATTCGAAATACATAATTCATATGTATTTTTCTACATGTTTGGATGAGCAAAATTGAATTAAGGAGCGTTTGGGTTAACTCATAAGTTTTGTTTTAGAGTCGAGTTAACCGTAACTCCACATTCGTTGCATATAGGCACACACTAGGCATGAGTTCTTGTTAACATTACAAGTTCACAATATTAAAACATATTATTATTTTTCTATATAGGCAACAATGCCTTGCAAAACATCGGATGACCACAAAATATTATGAATTAAAAACTAATTTAATCTAATTAAATCCTAAAAAATAGCAAATTAAGTCCTAAAAATTAAGAAAAATGATTTTTAAACTTAGAAAAGTCTAAAATAACATAAAAACTCAGAAAACTATTTTTAACTTATTTTTAAAATTAAAATCCTATTTTTAAAATTAAAAATAAAAGCTTAAAAATGAAAATTAAAATCTAAAAATGTTGAAAATGATTTTTCTGAATGTAAACCTAAAAGTATTTAATCTAATGCTAAAAACTATTTTTTGTATTTTTCTGAAACTTTTTTCTATTTTTTTTGTATTTTCTAAAATTAAAACTTTCAAAAAATGATTAAAAATAATCTACTTAATGAAAAGTTATCAAAAAATCAGGAAAAGTCTAAAAAGCTATAAAGATTACTAGAAAAATAAAAGAAAGTACTCAGCTAACTAAAACGCCCTAAATTAAACGTGTTAGCTTAGCTTATTAAAAATGAGAAAAAGGAAAACGTGTATAACTATTAGGTTGTGCAAGCTAAGGTTGGATGAGCTATTGTAGCACACTTTGTAAAACGTATGGCTTGTAAGGGAGAGGTCTTGGGTTCTAGTCTGGCAACACACCCCTTTTTGTTATTTTTTATTTTTCACTTTTTGCAAAAACTAAATACTAGAATTTAAAGAAGACATGTTTTTAAGCATTTTTTATAAATGGAACATAAGCTGAAAGTCTAAGATAAGCTTTTAAAAGATATGATATCAGCGGTCGTAAGTGGGCTGCTAAGCCTCATTTGGCTTATTTCCACTAAAAGGGACTTGCAAAAAGCTCAAATTAGCTTAAACTGAAAAGGCAAAAGATGTTCTAGACTCTTAAGCATGGGCTTAATCTAGGAAATGAAAGCTTATTAACTAAAACTAATGATTCTATAATGAATTTGAAAGGCAAGCAGTAACTCTGAAAAAGACTCAAAAGCTCAAAATTAAATAAGTCAAAAAGCTCATAAGCTAAACCAACCACTTAAGACTCTTTTAAAATAGAAAATCAATATTAAGCTATTGAACTAATGATAAAACCCCTATCATAGTAGAGATTTGAATTAAAGCTACTTTCTATCACTTATGTTTTTTTTGGCTTTTTTGGTTTTTTATGACTTTTATAAACTGAATTATTTTAATAATTAAGCTAAGTATATGAAGGCAAGTCCCGAATCTATATTAAGTTATGACTATTTTATAAGCTAAATGAAATAAGCCCCTAGACCCTACATTATAAGTAAAAGAAGTCAAAGATCAACAGCTCGAACTGTAGTTAGAATGTGATGCAATGGGCTAGGGAACCAAAAATATTATGTAGGTTACCAAAAGGGTAAACCTGCACTATGATGCTTTACTTGGGTGACAAATAACACAACACAAACAAGGACTCAAGCTCACAAGAGCTTGCATCAAATTAAGCAGGCAAGACTTAAGCTATAAACTCCCCTGGTGCAGGCACACCTAAATTAAGCCATAACTTCTTAATTTTTAAAATCTACTTTTAAAAAACTCTTTTCCTGTTGGTTTTTAAATGAATTACAAACTGACTCAAGCAAAAATTAAAACTCACTTTGACTTTTGATGGTCAAAATAGCTAATGCCAAACACTCCTTTATTTTTGTATTTTTGATTTTTAGACAGATTTAAGGCAAATAAGAACTAAACAGATGTAGATTAACTATATTAAAGACTAAATGAGCAATTATAAACTAATAATAAGCAGATAAACAAACAATAATAAGCTGAAAAGCAAAATGCAAATATTTTTGGATTTTTATGATTTCTAAAGACAAATTATGAACTACTAAAACCTACACTATAAAATAACTAAAAACGATAGTAAATATGTTTTATAAGCCAAGATAGATTACAATAAGATCAGCTACACAAACCTAATAAGCAGATAAGCAAAGTAACAAGTATTTAAGCCATTATTAAACTAGAAAATTAAAAGTACAAGACAATTATAGAGTACATTACTATTTGCCTAGCTTAACAAGGCACAAAGGTGCTCTTAGAACTATTCTACAGCTCTGGCTTATTTAAAATAAGCCAATAAAGGTCCTTGGGAGTCCTTCCACAATTGACTCCCCTTCCATAAGCCAAAATCTAATAAGTTTAAGGTAGGTAGGTTTTAAACTAATTTTAGATGTTTAAATATGATTAGGACTGAATAAAGCTCAAATCATGAGCTTATAGACTCATGAGAGCCGAAAGTAGCTTATATGAGCTTATGAGTAATAGTAGCAAGATATTGAAAGAAAAGTGAGAGCTTAAGAGTGAAATTAAAAGAGATTATAACAAAGCAAACTGGATTTCATTTACTAAAAACTCTGATTACATTGCTTGAAAAGGAAATTACAAAACATTTAAAATTACATTAAGCCTAAAACTAGAATTTAAACTAAAAATTTAAAAGCTACTACTAACTAGGTACTGAATGTGTGTAAAGTGTGAGTATTTATAGCTACTGAAGAAGCTACTAGGTCTCCCTTGCATCACATGCTTCTATCAACCACATCCGTACGTTTTCCCAATGATTGGATCTATAATCTCATCCGTTAGATCAAATTATAATTTACATGGATTGCCAACGTGGCATCCGTGTAGTAAACTTGATTGTGCTTCTTTTAAGAGTAGATCCAGTGTAATTCCCAACTTTCTTTGTGCTTCCTTCATATCCACGTGCGATTGATTGCTTGAATGACCAATAAGATGCCTTGAGATGACATTTTTGACCCTGCCATTGTGTACTATTCCACCTTAATAGTCTTTTGTACCCTTTAATTGACAAAAGCCCTTTGTTTTCACCCTTGAGTAACTTGTAGAAGATGAATGAATAGTAACAAGGCCTTTGGCGCCATTTTCAACTGAAAACGGGTAAAACTTTTTAAACTTTGGGCTTATGGCAAATTCAGTCCTTGTATTTGTGTTGGAAGTGGTGTGAAGTTTTGAAATTGGCAAAACAAGTCCCTGGAGTTTTATAAAAGGGTTATAGGTTTAAGTTTTAGGCCGGGTTTTGGGAAATGGGCTTGGAATTTGGTTTTGTTGTTTCCGGGTGAAGGGTTAAGGAAAGATTAGGGCCTATTAAGCCTTAGGGACCATTTGTGTAACTTTTGGAACTTAGGGACTTAAATGAAAACATTGGGGATTTTTGTCTTCTTGTGTTGACTTTGAGAGTTGACCAAGGTTTGGCACATTTTGATAAAGGTTGACTTTTTTGGCTTTGGCTTCGGCTTTTGCCACACTCTTCCGTTCCGTGTCTTGTTTGCACATTTTTGTCGGTTTATCTTGTGTTATTTGTCATATCCATACCTGCATACACAAAACACAAAAACAAGCATATCTTTGCCATTTTTAGTCTGTTTTGGGGTCATTTAGGGCCATTTTTGGTATAAACAGATATGTGTATTTTACACTTATCAAGACACTAAAGAGATTAAACTTTAACTCTCTCACAAAATACACATTTTCAAAATCTAGATTACCAGTTTTAATGGTACATTTTCCTGTGATTTTCCCTCCTTTGGGGTTCCCTCCAAAAGTAACATATCCTCCATCTATCTCTTCATAGTCTGTAAGATAGGACATGTTCCCTGTCATGTGCCTTGAGCATCCACTATCAATACTCTAAGATCCTGTAAATTATTATGGATTACCTGCACATTAGGTAAGAAAATCAGTTTCTTTTAGGGACCCAAGCCATCACTGACTTGGATCTGCCTTGTGCATCAATATAATCAAACTTTTTTAGGGTGATTGATGCACTGTTGTGTTTAGAAACATGGTCTAAAACTTTATGCTTTGGTTTCCAAACCCAACAAGCTGAGGCCTTAACAACATTAAAATTATTTCCCTTAACAGCATTAACTACTGCTTTTGGCCTAGCAGTATTAATTTTTTTACCCCTAACAGTATTAACCTTTTGATTAATATTACTGTTTTTAAATGTTGTGTTCTTATGAATGGGCCTCTTAATGTTAAATGTGCTATCTTAGAAAGATATGACATTGGTCTAGCAGCATTCACTGTGTATTTTGTACTGATCTTAAAACCAAGTTCCTTTTAGCACAGGGGTGAGTCTTTTTAGCAAAGTTTTGATGACTCACCCTTTGAGAATTGTTCCAAACAGGCTTTACCATCCTTTAATTTTGAAACTATTTTTGATGGTAATTGCAATCACTTGCAAATGATCAAAGCTTCTACACACATAACAGGCCTTATTAAACATCTCAAAATTGCTTCCTAGTTTTTGAGACATCATATTGTTCCAATTTCTTTGATTGTCTCTTGGATGTGGTGTTTTGCCTATGTTTCTCCAACCTTGTTTAATAGTTTTCCTAGTAGTTTTTTATTGTGTTTTAGATGTGACATACTCTTTCTTCAACAATACTATTGCCCTAACTATTTTCTTTTTCAATTTTAGCTTGAACCCATCCTCTTCCTCATCATCTTGACACCCATTTTTAATACATGAGGATCTATCATTCTTTTAACTACCTTAGGTTCTTTTTTTCTTCTTCACTAGCATAGCGTTACAGTTTCAAGACAGGCTTATTAAACAAACCTTATCTAACCAGTAAAAGACATGTAAGTAGGTGGAAGGATGAATTTCCTGTGTTGGGAGGTTGGAATGCATTATTATTTTCATAGCCTTATAACAGTTCTTGCAATTGTCAACTACTTGACACTCTATGAGCTTGTTTAAACTTTTAGATGCATGTTCAAATTTATCTACATTAAGTTAAATGCCATCTTTTTCTTTTTGAACCATGTCAAGCTTTTTCCTAAGCTCTCTAATAGTTATTTATCTTTGTGAATGTTGTAATTTGTAAGCCTTAATATCTTGTAAATAAATAGACTCATTTGCTTTATAAACTTTAAGTTTTTCTTCCACTGACTCTAAACCCGTCTTATAACCTAGAACCATTAACTCAAATTTCTTTAAATCTTTTAATAGTTTATCATTTTAAGATTTAAGAGATTCAACAGTTTACAAACAAGATTTTGAACAAATAGAATCATTGGATACCTCTGAGTTAGGACTTGAAGATGAGAAAGCCATGAGTGCATAATTAAGCCCTTCTTCTGCCTGATCACTCCAGTCATATCCACCAAGACCATCACATGACACCAAATCTGTGGAAGTAAATGTTTCCACATGCACACTCCTTCTTGAGTTTTCCTTGTTCTTGTTGTCTTGATTTCTTAAAGCTCTGCACTCCCTAGCAAAATGTCTCCTCTTATGGTAGTTGTAGCACTCCACTTTGGACTTATCAAAACCAATAGTCTCATTTCCATTAACAGTAAGCTTCTTTCTGTATTCTTTAAAAACCTTTTGCCCTCATAGTCAACATGGCCATTTGTCATCTCAAATCCATCTCTTCCATATCATCTGGATAGATTTGTTGCAAGTCCTCATGTATAAGTTGAGGACTATTTGGTTGATAAGCAAAGAATGCACAAATAGCAACTTCACTTAAGTTATCAATATTTGTAGAGTTAGCAGCATTAACTTGAGTGCTAGCAGTAGCAACCCCCCTTCTTTGGGTGCAGTAATAATGCTTCATTAGTGCTGCATAGTGTTGTTATTTTGAAGAGGACACAAAAGCATGTTCTTGTGCTTGAACTTTAGTTGACATCCTTTACTTTTGGTTCATACACCGTAAGTTGTGTAGAGATCATCTATGCTCATTTTCTCAAATCAGCTATATTCATCACACACAGCATGTGGTTCCATTGCGGTGATCAAACTTCTTAATACTTTTTTATTAACATTTCTTGTGAAAGCTTTTCATCCAAAGCTCAACCGACTCACAAAGCTTTTAAAGACTATCAAGTTTGGATCATGATCTATGTGTTGGAGTAGTGAATGAGTTCTTCATATTTTTGGGGGATGCTTTAAGAGGATTCCTTTGAGTCTTTCTTGTAGCTGCATTCCCACTAATCTCTTTTTCAACAGCTTCCAGCAACTTCTTAGCATCCTTTATAGAGTTAAACTTTAACTGATGTTCATTGGGAATGCCCATCATTAAAGTACTTATATCTTTCACCTCTAATATCCTCTTAGCCTTTTCTTCAAAAGTTGTAATAGGCATCACTGTCACAACACCTTCCACAGTTGTTGTTTTTGGCAAAGTTGCTCATTACTATGAACCTTCCCACAGTGCATAGTCTATCATCTGGATATATTGTTCAATCCTTATCCTCCAGATCTCATACTCACCAGGTTTGAGCATGGGAACTTTGGATGCAGCCACCATGTGTGCAGAATCTTGATCCATTTCTTTTAAAAGCTCTTTGTATAAAAACGTTTCTTTCTTTTATTTTTTTTTTTTTTATTTTCAAAGATTGCTTAACAAGCTCGGATACCACTTGTTGATCCCACTGCAATAGATCGAATTCCTTAAGCTTGCTTAAGGTTTAGTTATATTAGATAAATTAACAACAAAACTATAGTAGAAACTTTGTTTGAATGTATTAAAGATTATGCGGAATATAATCTTTAATATTAAGAAGAATTATCAATGAAACAGTAATTCAAAGAACATACAATTCAACAAATAAGCTCCAATATTATTAATGATAATAATACGATAAAAAATAAACAAAAAATAAAAATACAAGAATACTCTCAGAGTATTAGGGTTACAAAGACCTTGAAGCTAAGAATTATACGACTAAGATTGATTTTTGTTTTTAAATCTGGTACATCAAACTCTATGCCATAGCCTCTTTTATAACACAAGAGTTGTCGGCTTACAATACTTCCCTAAGCATCTAAAATCTTTTCTATAAGCAACTAATACATATCATATAAGTAGTACTAACTAGCAGCATTAACTTGATATTTACTAGCAGTAGTAACTTCAAGCATATTTTCACTAGCAGCATTAACTTCAGCTGAGCAGTCTTAACTTTGTACTAGCAGTAGTAAACACTTAGCATATTTTCTTTAAAGTCCCTGGCAGTAGTAATTTTAGCTGAGCAACAGTAATTCACAATAACATCAAGAAGACTTTTATCCAACAATAAAATATAACATAGCACTCCAAGGAATGAACACCCTTGTTTGATTTGTATTCACTCGAGCCACTAGATAGGTTTATATATTTCTGTGAAGAAACTCAATTGCAAACCATAATCTAGACAGCTACCTATGCTTGTACTTGAGACATAATTGACGAAGGCGGAACCTTGGTACTGATGAGAAATAATAGCATATACACTTTCATGTGCGGAAGTTAAGCCTTTATTTCTTTGACTACTAGTATATATATATATATTATATATATATATATATATATTTTTATTGTATATATATATATATATATATATATAGTATTACCATATGTAGATCAATTATGATTACTAAGGCTTGGCACAGGAATTCAACTTTCAACTTTAACTTCTTCACTCAGCACTAAAGGGAGTGCTTGCAAGAACAGGAACTTGCAGAATTAATAGCATATGATTAATCAGGCGTCGGTTTAGTAAATGATGATCAAGCACAAGTTCTAGAGCTTTTAAATTACCAGCTCACTCAAATATAATTATCAACCAATACCACTGTTTCAGAAAAGCGTTAATTACAAATACCAAGCGTACGACGGATGGACACTTGAATGCAATTCTAACCTTAACTCGAACAACCTAAAGGCGTCAATTATCTTAGGTACCAAAGGTGAGTACCCGAATAATTTTAAGGCTTATAATTCTCATAATTTAGTGGACTAGGTTGTGCTAGTTATAATGTCAATCCGGGTGAATTTGCCTTACTAAGAGTATTTTTATTGAAAACATATATATTAATTTTTCATAAAATATCAGTTAGAAATTTTTTTTTGGCAGGGCAAACACGGAGGGATATGATTAATTTTTTCTATTTGGATCCCTTCAACTTAATGAACATTTGACTAATATGATAATGATAAATAGGAAGAAGGGAAAAAGTAAGGGCAAAATTGGTACTTCCCGGGCTTAGAGATGTTATAGTTGCGAGGAGCTATTCTTGAGCATCACTTCATCACTTGCCAATCTTTCAGTTATATGACCTGCATAAAAGTAATACACAAAACACACAAAAAGAAAATATTTTTTTGGTTTTTTTAAGAAAAATAAATAAGGGATACGAATAGAGTTTTATAGAGGATGGACTCCTCCACACTTAAGTAAAGCACGAGTTGTCTCTCGAGAAGCGCTTAATTTTTTTAAGAGAGTCCTTAGCTAGACTCCTGCTCCTGGAGTTCATTCTTTGGGAAAGAAGGGAGTGACTGCTTCTTTGGTCTATAATCGTCTTCTTCATGAATATAGTTTGAGTCGATGGCCATTAACAATAAATGTTTTTCCATCTTTTTCATATAATTTAACATATCCTGATGGATATTGATGTTCACTTGTATGGTTAGCAGCGAGATCAGAGGTTTCAGGGTGTGAATTTAATTTGAGTGAAAAAGCAGAACCTTGTTTCCATGTTTGAATTCTTTTCTCATTCTTAGTTTTTTGTCGTGCTATACTTTTGTTCTTTCCTTATACATTCGAGAGTTTTCATAGGCTTGATGTCTTAGTTCATCTAATTCGTGTAACTGAAACATTTGTTTTTCTCTAGCAGCGATGAGATCTGGGTTACAGTTCTTAAGTGCCCACTATGCACGATGTTCAATTTCAAATGGCAGGTGGCAATTTTTTCCATATATGAGCTTGTAAGGTGTTGTACCGATTGGTGTTTTGTAAGCAGTGCAAAAATTCCACAGAACGTTACTAAGTTTTCTTGACCAAATAGCAGGATTGTCTTAAACAGTCTTTTCAATAATTCTTTTGAGGGCTCTGTTTGTGTTTTCAACTTGACCACTTGTTTGAGGGTGGTATGAAATATGATGCAGGGAAATGGTGCCTAAATCCATATCTTTTTATAGTCTTTTCCATATCTTGCTTAAAAAGTGAGTACCTCGATCGCTTATTAGAGCTTTGGGCATTCTTAATCGGCAAAATAGTTTCTTTAGAAAAGTAATAACAACTCGGGCATCATTGGTTGGCAAAGCTTGAGCTTCGGCCCATTTAGATACGTAATCGATAGCAACAAGAATGTATTCAAACTTATGTGATTTTAGGAATGGTACATAAAGTTCGATTACCCTAAATATCGAAAGTTTTCACATACTTTGATCTGTTGGTTTTAGAGCATCTATCACGTTCGAATATTTCCCATCTTTTGGCATGCTTCGCAAAACGGATAGAGTATGAGATTCTTTTCAGATTGTGGGCCAAGTAAAATTCTGGAATCTAGGATTTTTACCGGTTTACGTTCGGTACCATCATGGTCCACGGTTGGTCCGTGGTGACACTGATCTAAAATGGTTTGAGTTTCTGGTCCAGATACACAGCGTCTGATCATACCGTCAGAACATACTTTGAAAAGATAAGGTTCTTCCCAAAGTAGTGTTTGAGGTCAGAGAAAATTTGTTCTTTTGTTGGTACGTCATCCCTTTTGGTATAAATATCACTACCAATTAGTTTGGCACAAGTTATGCCAAACCATGGTCATTTTAGTGTTAATTTTATAAGGGGTTATCAAGAAGTGGTCGTCAACCTCACTGTCATCACTTGACTCGTTATTGTCAATCCAAGATAAATGATCGGCAGCAACATTTTCTGTACCTTTTTTATCTTTGATTTATATATTGAATTCTTGTAGGAGTAGAATCCATCAAATAAGATGGGGTTTTGTGGTCTTGTTTTTTAAACAGATGTTTAAGAGTTGAGTGATCAGTGTGAACAATAGTTTTTAATAGTATGAGATAGGATCTGAATTTGTCGAAAGGTAATACGACAACCATAAGTTCTTTCTGGTTATGGTGGTATTTTTGTTGAGTGGGTTGAGCGTTTGTGCTTGGAAGTTAGGATTAGGTGAAAGTTTTTACCATCTTTTTGACCTAAGACAACTTCGACTGTGAAATCACTTGCATCACACATAAGTTCAAATGGAAGATTCCAGTTTGGGCTTACGATCACAGGAGCACATGTGAGTTTCTCTTTTTATTTGAATGCTTTTTGACATTCATCATCAAATTCAAACGGAGTATCTTTTTCAAGAAGCTTAGTTATAGGTCGGGCAATTTTCGAGAAATCTTTTATAACTCTTCGGTAAAAACCGGCATGTCCAAGAAAACTTCTAACACCTTTGATGTTGGTAGGGGGTGAAAGTTTTGAGATTACGTTGATTTTTGCTTCATCGATTTCAAGCCCTGCGCCAGACACCTTGTGTCCAAGCGCAATTCCTTCCTTGACCATGACGTGACATTTTTCCCAATTAAGGACAAGATGAGCATCTTTACAACGCTGGAGCATTTTATCAAGGTTATTTAGGCATTTGTCGAAAGAGTTTCCAAAGACGGAGAAATCGTCCATGAATACTTCGACTGATTCTTCAATCATGTCATGAAAGATTGCCAGCATGCATTTGAAATGTAGTTGGAGCATTACATAATCCGAAAGGCATTCGCCTATAAGCGTATGTACCGAAGGGACATGTGAATGTTGTTTTTTCTTGATCATTAGGATCCATAGGAATTTGGAAATATCCTGAAAAACCATCGAGGAAACATAATTATTTATTTCTTGCTAGTCTTTCCAACATTTAATCCATAAACGGCAAAGGAAAATGATCTTTTGTGGTTGCTTCAGTGAGTTATGCTAACGATGCATTTACTAACAACCCGAACGGTTTCTAAGTTCGGGACAAGTTCATCATTTTCGTTCGTGACTACTGTAATACCGCCTTTTCTTTGGTACACAGTGAATAGGACTAACCCAAGGACTATCGGCAATTGGATAAATAATACCGGTATCCAAGAGTTTCATGATTTCTTTTTAGCAACTTCTTGCATATTGGGATTTAACCTTCTTTGTTTTTGGACAACTGATTTCTTGTCATCCAGAAGTTGTATCTTGTGTTTACAAAATAATGGCCAGATACTAGGAATATCTGTTATTTTCCAAGCAAATGATTCTTTATGTTTTTTAAGGACAGATACAAGTTTGCTTTTGTTTTGAGCAGAAAGTTGAGATGATATGATTACAGGAAGAAAAGATGGTTCTTCCAAAAATACATATTCCAAGTTATCAGGAAGAGGTTTGAGTTCGAGATCCATAGGAGGTTCTTTGAGAGATGTTTGATTTTATAATCTGTGTTGATGGTGTGACAATCCGTCAAATTCAGGTCGTTATTTTATTCTCGAGTATTAAATATAATTTTCTTTTTTATGTTGAGATGTGAACTCACTATTAACCAGAAGAAATTAGGGTTTACGTTTGCAAATTAAGTAACGTCAACGAAGAACCGGAGAATCCTACGTTAAGTATCGATGTTTATGTTATCGAATTTCTGTAGAAATATTTTTATTGTATTCGTTTTTATTTTTCGTGTCTCGTACTATTTTTACTTTTTACGAAAAACGACTACAAATCGTACCTTTTTAAATATCGGTCTTTGATAATACCCGCATTTACAAATTATGGGGCAAGTCTACACAACTCACCCCACTAAAAAGCCCTCCCATTGGGGCTGATTCACCAAGGGGCTAGGTGTCCCCTTGGTGTTGATTCATGCCTACACTTGTCCTTCTAGTCCAAGACTTATAAAAGGCCATTTTGACCAACACATACACACATAACTTATAATCTTCATCAAAATTTTGCACTCCTCTCTCCCTCTCTTGCTCTTGACGCCACCAAACACACACCACAAACACCCATCTTATAAAAATCTTGAAGATCAAATGATGAACACTAGTGAATATGACTACCTGGTGTAATCTTTGATTTCTTTGTGGTGATTTGAAGAAGTATTCAAGAAGTTTTATATACCTTTTGGGGCTGAAGTTAAACAAAAAGTTTATCAAGTTTTTGGGTAATGAAAATGGCGATCTAAAATAATTTGGGTGAAGATCCAAGTTGGAATAGAAGGGTTATATTGTTTTTTTTGATCAATTGATCATTCTCATCATTTATTTGGGGTAAAACTCTACTTATTCTTATTATTGTATTTATGAATCTCCTTATTGAATATGTAAAGTATGATTTATGATGATCAAGGGGTGAAATTGTCCATGCATCATTGATCTAGGTTAAAAATGGCTTAATAAACTATGAATACTAGCTCGAAATCACTAAAAATTATGGGTGATGTTAACAAGTATTTGGTAATTGAGTAACTTTGAGCGTTTATTTGATTAATCTAAGTTGTAGACAAATGTCTTGTGATAGTTCGCAAGTTGGATCCCATTTGAATGTAAAAAAATTGAGTAAGTTATGGTCAAAATACTAAAACTAGTGGATTCTGACATTGCTATATAGATGGTACAAAAAGTCATACTTACGTACTGAGTTGGTTAAAAAGTTAAAACTATGAGACCTAGATAAAATCATGTAGGTTCTGGATCAATTGGATGATCAACCAATTCATTATGGTTTGTAAATGGCATCAAAAATGGTGAAAGTGAGATTTCAGTCCGAATTTGTAACTTGACCTTTATGTATAAAAGTGACCCTATGTATATGTATGACTAAAAGATGTACTAAAATGAGTTTGAATCTGTAAAGTGGACTTAAATATGAAGCCAAGAATATAAATATATAAATTATACCATTTACGGTTTATAAATTACGACTATTTTCGTAAACATAAAAGTATACAAAATTTACTACTACCCGAACACTATACTATGTAAAGCGATTTTTGTAACTAAAACCCGAGGTGGTAGGACCCACTTCTTGGGAGTTTTTAAAAGTTAACTTACTGATAATAAACATGTCCCGACCTTGAGAACTTGAAAATTTATAATAAGACTCATTTACAAGCTTAAATGGGTCATAAGGCCTAATTGGGCCACTAGGCCCAATGTATTAAAATAGACATATTGGACTTGGCTTTAAGCCCAACCCACTTGGGCTTAATTAATGGGCTAAGACCTGGTCTTGGGTTAATAATATCAACCTAAACACTTAATGGACTTACTTATGGGCCTATTGGGCTTTTTGGGATATATTGGACCATAAGAGTAAAAATGGCAAATAGAAACTAGTTAAAAACCTAGAAAAACCTAAGTGTGAAATAATTAAATCATTTGGGTCATGATCATCACTATTAAAATACATGTATATATATACATACTTATATTTTACGAGTCATCGTTAATTTTATCGGCTAGAAACCTAAGACCCATTACAATTTGTATAGGTCTCGGTTGATCGACGCGCTTACGCCCGAAGTTCTTATCTATCGATATTCTCTTCCGACATCACCAAGTGAGTTCATAGCCTCGCATTTTTACACTTTAATTGTTTTATAAACCCGCGAGGGAGATAACATGCTTGTTTTTAAAATAGAACACAAGGGAGATTGTATGCTAGTTGCCTTGATTATTATTATAAGTTAGCTTAACTCGCTAGATAAAAGACCTGCGGAAATCATGAATTGTTAACTACCGGGAAATGGTAGACGCTTATACATGAAATAGTACTATTTGGAGGCTGCCACCTCCAATCCGTGACGACTGGCTATCGTCAAGTGTCGGGAATATGACACAACGGATGCGTTGTATAGAGAATAATATGCACTCATAGCGAGGGTGTATAGTAGGCATACCTTGTTGGGAACCCCAACATAATTATATGGTAACGTTCAATGTCATGAGACTTATAAATAATCCCCCGATATAACTTTGTTTAGCCGCATCGTCATATCCTGATGATATTAAGAAATGATACTTGTGTTCGGAAATTTTATTGTTTATATATATAAACTCTATGGATTCACTCAACATTATTGTTGACGTTTTAGCATGTTTTATCTCAGGTCCTTGAAGGTAATTCGGCGATGGAGATTTTGGTTGTCGCTTATGGAAACCTAAATGTTTTGAAGGCCCATTAAATAAAAGTCATTCGAAGATGATTTGCAAAAATGTTGTATGAATTATGAAACAATTTGGGACCTATGATGTAAACTTTTATTTCGAATGAATGTATTTAAAAACGTCTCTTTTCGAGTCGTTTTCTATGCTTGAGTTGTTATATTATGACGTAGCACCCCAAATGACCCTTCCGTTGAGACATATAAAAATGGGGGTGTTACAGATTGGTATCAAGAGTTAAGTTATAGAGAACAAAGATTTTCAAAGAGAAAATGAACAAAAGAATTTTTGAAATCTCTTTAACTATAACTGTACAAGCGAAATCTCCGAATTACCGATGGACAAGAATGAGAAGGAATTATTATCGATTATAATATCAAGGCTAACAATGTAATTCCCAATATAAGTTCAACATATTTTAAGTCAACCCTATTTTTAAGGTAACACTATTATTCCCCCCAATATGTGGACATACAACATTACTTACAATGTTCCTATCAAGTACAATTACAACATAATAAAGTCTTCGAAAGTGCTTCCAATGTTGAAGATGACATCTTTGCCTTCTAGTCCTGATACTTGTACTCCAGCTTGGCTCTTCTATGTCTTTACTTGTTCTGGAACCATTGTAGTATGCATGAGTTGGATTAACTTTTCCCTAATTCATGCAGGATGTTTTATAGCTTTCTTCATCGACTCCTTTTTTGGCAAAGTTTTCTTGAAATCAAGCTCTCCCCCAATCTAAATCGTATCTTAAGCAGATTCTGAAACTTTGATGTAGTTCGAACGATCTTCTAACATTGACATTTAAAGTGCACAACAGAATTTTGTAGAAGAGTCAGCCAACTACACCAACTAATGTTGCTTCTATACTATATCATGACATTTGGTCTTGGTGAATACCCGTTTAGGGGTACATGCGAGAAATCAGGAACAAATCTTCTCACTTGTGTAGAATACTTCACACAAATCATACTCAGCAAAGTAGTATAAACTACTTCCCCCTGGAAGTTGACATGATTACATCAAAGTATCAAAGTACACGTATTCCCCTATAATGGTTTTGAACTCCCGAAAGCATCATTGACGTGTATGCTCATATACTCGAGATGTTCTTGTCTTATGCAAACATCTTGAAAAGTTGTGAATGACATTGAAGAACTTTAAAATTATTTGCTTAGACTGTGAAGTACTATTGAGGTTCTATAGCTTCAAATATCTTGTAAGAATTGTTGATTACATCTCAACCTTTAGACTCTATGGTAAACTTACCAACCTCGTATTTTGTCAGCTATTGATGTGACCACTTAGTGAAATGAAGTAACATTCCCTAAATTTGTTACTTAAGCTTGCACTATTGTTGATTGAAGAACGATGCAGAAGAGAGCCTCTAAGTACCCTATACCCAATCACAAAGTATATGAAAAGTACAACACCTCTTGAAAATATCTACATCTGATCTGCTGTCACTGGAGCACTACAATGTAACTCCTTAAAGTGATAGCTATAACCTTTGAGTACTACAATGCCAACCACCCCAACTACTGGAAACTAGATAATTCAAGTCTCAATCATAACTGTATACGATCAAGCAAGTCATCAATCGATAAAGTGGGTTTAAAGAAAAGAGGTAGAAAGTAGAAGGAAGTCTCGATGATAAAATAAGTAGACTCCTTCGTGAAACCCACTTCAATTTCAAATAAGGGATATCAAATACACTTCGTGATCACTTGACATTAAAATCCAAATTCCATAGCCGTTTTGACATTTTAGTGAATCTTAATGATCGTTTTAGCATTAAGTATTGTGTTTGCTTTGGTGTTGTGGAAGATGTTAAAGTTTGATTCTTGGTGAAAATAGGTGAAAGTGGCCTTTACCAAAAATGCTTTATCGAATTTGGTTAATGAGAGAACCAAAATTCGAATTTCGGTTTAATTACCGAAATTGGCAGAAATAGTGTATAAATCGCCTAGAGCACATGGTATAAATCGCATAGCATAAGACATGTATAAATCACCTATTCTTGAAAGCAAGTATAAATCACCCCCTTTAAGACTGCGTATAAATAGCGCCCTTTAAGACTGTGTATAAATAGCGCCCTTTAAGACTGCGTATAAATAGCGCCCTTTAAGACTGCGTTTAAATCACGCCCTTTAGACTGCGTATAAATCACCGCGTATAAACAGCCGTGTATAAATCGCCGGTATAAACAGCCGTGTATAAATTGCCGGTATAAACAACCGTGTATAAATCGCCGTCTTCAAACGTATAAATCACCGTCTTCAAACGTTTCTGGAAAAATTTTAAAACGCCTAAAAGGCAAGTTTTTAACGTTTTTGAATGATTTCTTTTGCAAAACTAAGTATAACTAAGATACTCTTAACATAAAAACACAAACGTTATGGTTTTTAACACCAAATTTTTTTCACTTTTTTCGTGTAAAAAAGTAAAAAGAAAACCATAAAAGAAATCAAACCATAACAAAAAAATGTTTGGAAACATGTACAAATAAGCTAGAAACATAAGCAAGAAGAAAGTTTCAAGGTTTTGTACACGATAAGCAACATCCAAACACCCTCGTGGCTTTTGGCTTAAAAATAAGCCATGAAAACGCTACAATAAGCCACGAACACCCTTTAATAAGCAGACCACAAACACGAAACGCCCCTTGGGCTCTGATGCCAATTGTTACCCATAAAGAAACACAATTCGGAGGTCGAGGAGGATAAAAGAAATAAAAAGCCATATTATTAGATGTAGAGAGAGAAAGAGAAGATGCGTGTGTTTCTAGAGAGAGAAAGGAAACACACACACACACACACACACACATTTATGAGATACAAATGATTATCCTCACCCCTCCATGGAAGTATGAAGGGGGTATTTATAGCCCTTGATACGCACTACTATCCTAACTTGACATTTTTAGTCCTTGCGTATCCGACTATAAGTAAACTAGTGTAATTCCGTATTAGCCGACATATTTTAAGGCTAACAAACACAACTCGAAACGACCTGTTAACCGAAAAGAGGGATGATTGACTCTTTTTCAGCTTATTTTAGTTATTACTTAACGGTCATATATGCCTACTGACTTGCATATTTGTAGATATATTTAAATTACCATGAAAAAAAACGACTATAAAGAAAACGGCTTACAAGCCACAGAAAAGGCGTAGAGCACCCATTCTTTAACAGATCTTAAAAAATCACACTCAGCCAGATATCATATAGAAAAAACGTTTGACCATTGTACGTGATAAAAATGGGGTTGTGTCATGACGTTATTTTACCTGTTGTTTGTTCATGTAGTTGCTTTAGTAGGTCCATTGAGTATGTTAGTTCAATAGGTTTTTTCAGCGTGTTAGTGGGTGGGTTGAGGGGTCGATTCAACAATAGGCCCTTTTCTTTAGTTCAAAAGGCATCTCAAACAACTTCTTCCTAAATTCAAATTTAATAGTCTACATAGTTAACATCAGCTTTCTATACTCTTTATATTTATCCTTCGTATATATTCTCAGTTGTTTGATGGTAATTTTGTTGTTGTCATAAGCAGGGGCATTGCGAACAGAACATACAGTGAAGCGGTATCGTTCAAAGAGTTTGCGTTTGATTAAAGCTCAAAAGTGGCCATGCAAGCTGGAATTGATAAGCTTGAGAGAATTTGGTTTATGGTAAGTTTTCAGGTTCTTTTTTTCTTTAACATCGCATTCAGTTTTTAATTTGGTTTTGCGGATATGTATGTTCAAATTTGGTTTTTTTTTCATAGCTTATAAGTAAGTACCGAGTACCAATACCGGTGTTGAATTTTCTAACATAAATTCTTGAATCAACATCGATATTATCCCATAGAACTAAATACGTGCTAATCTTGCACCTTTGGCTGCTCATTTTATAATACTGATTCGATATCGCTTTCCCCATACATTGGGGCATAATCCTAAATGAACTTTCCTATCATGTGTGGTTGACATAGCAGTTTCGACTAATTTACTAAGGAAATAGTTGATACATGTTACGTGGGTCAAATGTGTACGGATAAAGAAAAGACTAAAAGGAAGCTAGCTAAACATGTAAACTAGGATTGAAAATTGCATTTTAGCATCATTATTCATGAGTGGTCCTACTGTCATACTTTTGCTACATTTGTATATCTTTTTAAACTAAATTTTTTTGTAGGCGAGTCACCTAAGTCCCACACAAGAGTCGTGTAAGGCATGTCCAGGGACTCACAAAATGGGTCATTCTGACTAACAGGGCCTCTAGGAAGAATTGGAGACAAAAACGCAACATAGGCTCGGAACACAAACCACTGGAGTTAGCAGATCATGTTGAGGACTCGATGTTCACGATACTGCGACAATATCAACAGCTGACAAACGTCCCGCAGCAAAGCGCGGGTTTACCAACTCGTTTTACTACAAACATAAACACAAAGTACTCCACCGAGCACTTTTCCCAATCAGCAAACAAACTTATATTAGGTGCATTTATATTATCACAAGCTTAACTTGTCCACGAATAGAAAGCCCGTCAAACTACTTTTTCGCAAACGCACATGATTAACACCAATTACGATTTCATCGCTGCTCATTATCATAACAACCGTCTACAATCTATAGCGTCCCATCAATGTTTGATTACTTCATTTGCCTTCAATATTATTCACGCTGCATCGACTCATAACACAGATAACCTCAACAACTTATTCACAGCTTAGGTCCTTATTCTACCAGCTTCACAAATACTAGTATCCTTCATCATCACCAACATGCCAAATACAAATCCATCAATTCCAACTCTAGTGCACACCTCTTAGCGCCCTCCAATTCTTCCGTGTGCCTTGGTCAAACATTCAATTGATTGGGGAATATGAATTTTCACTCATGGATATGTATAAGTTTATCATGTATGAGCTGTAAGTTAAGCTTTTCATATGTAACAACTAACAAGGCCAGTTTGGAGCCAGGGTAGTCTAACAATGATTTCAATCAATCAAAGACCTCCTGCGCAGATGATTTCCGCCTCTCAATACAAACAAGTTGGTCACTAATTTCAAATGCTCTCTCAATGTTG
>BQNB010100771.1:11854-24629 GCA_026074375.1 Tanacetum coccineum
CACATATATATATATATATATATATATATACATATATATATACATATACACACACACATATATATATATATATACACACATATATATATATATATACTCGTTGCTCTACGTATAAACGTGTGCGTCCTCGTAGGCTCGAAAAATGTTTCCCGGACATATATCAATTTATACTTGTTCATAATCCAACAATAAGATCATCGAAAGAACCAAAATACCCATTAGTAAGTGTATGAGTGTAAGCATCAGGAACTGATGTAATCATGCAAAAAATACAACATATGCAACTTGATTTGGTAGATACCTGTAAGTGAAGGCAAATGAGCACTAACATTTAGGATGCATCATAAAATTTTAACAAGCAAGATTACCCGCGCGTTGCTGCGGGGCGTTAATTTTCCCGCGTTGTTGCGGGACACTAATTTTTTTTTTCTATTTTGTGTGGGTTTATTTTTTCAGACTCTGTATATATGGGTTTATGTTAGTGCAGCGTATAGGTTATACGTAGATATCATTTTCGTATTCCTAGTAGATACTGTACTTAAGTTTGTACGTTTTGCCTATTATTGCCACTATCCCATAAATTCTCAACAACGTAATAATTTTATTAAAGCTCAAAGAAAGTCACGGCCTTAAAATTCAGAAGACAATGCAAAATGCATTCACAACAACAATTGCTTTAATTTGTAGCCCAAAAAGTGCAGCAGTATATAACTAAAACATTACCAGCCATTGTGCCAGGGAGAAAGGTAAATTACATCAGCCACGGTCCCATCTATTAACTTGAAGTGCATCAGTAGCCGCATTTTGTATCAGCACACACGATTTTATATCCTGCCAAAGGTCACAAAAAAAGTCCGCAAAAAATTTATGAATATGAATAAACTATAAACACCCATTTGAAGTATCCAGTAACAAAGTTGAACATAAACTAATACCTTCGCTTTGAAGTCGCGTTGGGCAATAATAGTTTTGTGGTAAACAGTCGGCACACATATCAGTGGTTGTTTTAGTGTTATAAAACAAACACACATAAATATCAACAACCCATCTACAGCTTATACAATGTTTCTTAAAACAACCCGTCTACAGCTTATGTAATCTTTCTTAAAGCTTGATGCGATATGAAAAAGGCGCAATGCAATTTCCTAAAGTATACGGCATGATGAGGTCATCTTTCTTAAGGAAACGGCTATGCAATCGAGAAATGAGGCTCAAATATTAAATAAAGAATCAATACCAGATACACGCTATGGCTGCAACCACATGTCTGGTTGCCCCGCCCTAGGTTTGGATCGGAAAAATGTAAATGCGTAAAAGTATCATCATTGCCTGTTGAAGAAAAATCAAAGAAACTGGATACATTCACCAAGGCTGCAAACCTAATAGTTTACCCTGCCAATGAGCGAACAACGACAGCGTCTGGATAATTTCTTTTTGTTTTGGTTGCAATCTTATTACGTTATGGAAATCCATGCAGAGATATGGTTCTGGTGGTGGATAACCATCAGAAAGTTCAAAATAAGAAAAGGAAGAGAAAACAAAAGGCGTTGAAGAATGATAAATCAGATTTCAAGGGTTTAGGTGAGATAAACGTAAACAGGAAAAAGATTGATCTTCTATATCTGGCGCGTGATGCCAGTGATGAATTTAAAGCCAATTTAAACAAGATCACAGGAGGAATGGTAAAAGAAGCTGAATTTATGGGGGTTTTAAAGGATTTAGAAGGGGTGTGAAGCGGTGAAAAGAAGCGAAGAAAGTTTGTGAAAGCCACCATTTTTGGGGATGCACTCCCCGAAAACTAGAGAATCTTGCTTGCTCTTCGCCCTCGTGTGTACCTATTTTTTTTTAAACCTTGTTGTTATTTTAAGTTGACATTTTAGCCCCTCATTGTTTATTTCTTTTTACATATTATGCTTTTTATTTTATGTAACATTTTTTTTATTAATGTAATGTTTTTAATTTCAATGAATTTTATTTTTAGTTATATAAATAAGTGTATTTTAAATAAATATGAAAAAAAATTAAAAAAAATAATTAAAAAATGTTATGGCACCTCTGGTGCCAAACCAATGCCGCTGAATTCTGGTGTCATAGCATTTCTGGTGCCAAACTCTCTTTTGCTGACGTGATACCACTTTTTGAGTTTGACATCAAAAATTTGACACTCCCAGTGCTCTAATCAGTTTTGGAATTAAAAAGAATGGTGGGGGTTGTAATATGATGAAATCCTTTAGTTTACAAAAACAAGATTACTTTGAACATATTGGTTCTAAGTCAAAGCAGAAGAGGTTGGTTACGCCTTATGTATTTTTGTAAACAAGTTGCATATTATGGGTGAGATGCCTGTGATTAAACCACCCAGATAAATCAAATGCAAAGCGTGTAAACGCTTGGAAGTTTACGAAGATAATTCAATAGCGGGCCACCAACATGTCAATGGGTTATGGACTCATGGCATAAAAAGTTATTGTCGATATACTTTGGTTTGTTTTTAGCGTTGTCATTTTTTTTAAGTTTACAACACTTATCAACATCGATAGTTTGTATAATGCAAAATAGATACTTATAATAAAACAAAATTTTGGACAAATACATTGGATATCCTGAAGGAATGGAATGATGTGGTTCAATACATGGCCAATCAGTTTAAAAATGAATCAATTAGAAGTGCGGTGTGCAAACTAGTTCTTGGTGCTGGTGTTTACTACATTTGGCAAAAAGGAATTAAAAGATTATTCACTAAGGAAAAGAGAATGCTGAGTCTCTGCTTGGGATAATCATTGATAGTGTAAAAATGAAGATTTAGGCTTCCTGAATCTTAAGATGTCATTTGAATTCTAAGAATTTTGGAATTATAGCAGTGATGTATGATTATCATGGACATATCCTGCTTGATGAATAATACTAGTTCCATCGCAACTGATAAAGGGGTGTTTGGTACAAGAATGGCCAGATGGCTCTGTAACTTGTAGATGAAAAGTGAATTTTCAGGCTTTCATTTCTTTGGTGTACCATTGTTGAGGTAGCCATTTGAATTGATTATGCTTTGATTAGTTGTTTACTAGCCTACATAAGGCGAGTTTCCTGCCTTGAGTTCAGTTGCTATAGTCTAGATATACTTCTTATTAGGCTGCATATCTAAGAATGGATTTGAGTTCATTGGTAACTGATTTAAGTATGAGCAAGTAGCTAGGAATAGAGAGTCATGAAAGATAGGATCTGTTGGCCCTAGCTTTGCTCATGCTTAAGGAGGGTCTCAGTTTGATTCTCAGAAGGAGTATTCTCTGAATTAATGATGCCTCATCTGTTTTCATTTATCCAATTCCTTTATCAGTTAACATTTGTCCAAATAATGTTCAACAATTGCATCTTTACAAATCACCACCTTGCCAATATATGATATACTCAAACAATTATTATGCAATTACATACAAAAGGAAATAAAAATTAGTTTTATACACACTTGTGCATTAAACTATAGTGACCGTAAGTGGAATAAGATATGATGCAGCTTGGACATTACAGTCCGATGCTGGACTTGTAACCATGGTCTGTGGTGGTCTACCATATTATTGTATTGTATTCTTGTCATATAATTCGATTATCACGTAGCCGCAGAGAGTAGCCTGCTCACGATATGATGGGGTTATTTTTCTGGAACTTTTGTGATACAAAAGGGCCGGTTTCCATCTTGGGTATTAACCCTCTAATCATAGTTATCATTGCTGTTCAAGGGTCTATCGTTTTGTCTCAACAACTGAACTTAGGAAGGTATATCACTATTGACCTTAAACAAATTTTTAGCTAATATTGCAGGGAAGTACTGAAAATACCATTTAAACTTTCTTAACGTGTCCTTGCCGAGGTTTATCCCATATGTTGTTGTAGTTGACTTGAGGTACAAGAAGATGAATATGCATAAACCTTCTCTAAATATTCACTATTTTTATGATGTATTAGAACACAATAAGCTAGATGAACAATGTTAATATATTTATCAAAACTGCAATCCCAAACACCCCATATATATATCTTATAAAACTTCAAATTATAAACCTTTTCGTATATAACATGTTCACAAAAGTAAACGAACTGAAAACACAATTGCTAGTTGATCTATTCGACCCATATTATTTTTTAGTTAGATTTTTTAGCTTAACATGCTTGACCCATTTGAGATAAACAATAACAAATGTCAACCCACTTCTAAGCAAATGGGTCAGAACTCATCTTTAGTATTTCCAAATAATAGGTCACATAAAATAGATGAGAAGATTAATACCTGCAATTAATATGGTAGCACCCTTCATCAAGTTCAACTATATTCTTGAACTTACTACGCTAACGCCAACTTGCCAAGGTGCTAATAAGCGATGATATTTAACACATTTCTCATACCAGTTCCTCGAGCAACAATGAGTAACTTAGTAGTATAGTCTTGACTTCCGTTTTCCACATCAAATCTGAGCAATTAGAAAATGGGCATTAAACTTTTTCTGTTGGAGGAATGGCAAGTTCTTTTATCCATATGCTCATAATATTATGTAACTGTGGAGTTAAAAACTCCTTGCAACTCTTAATTTGGAGTTCAGATTTACAAATTATACGCTAATCTTTTTTGAGGTGCTTATCAGCTTATTCTGTCATCAAAACACGATAAGCTTATCCAAACACCTTCCTGAATTAATACGTATGAGCATTTTGAAGGTTATTATCATAACCTTTGTTTACGTAAAACATAGCCTACATTTTATTTAAGATTGCTTATTTAAGTGCTTACTTTATTATTTTTCACCAGACAAGCTGTTTCCAAGGACTTTAGTACTTGCTAATCTTTAAAATAGAAAATCCCAAACACCCTTTAAATAAGCCGATAAACTTAATGAGTTTAGCTCTTGTTTTAATAGTATCATAATGCGATAAGTTGAACCAAACATCCCTTAATTCTACTCCAACAACTTAGCTTTTGTGAGCTACAATCTAGGGTTCATGAACTTCATAAACATAGCCTTTAAGAAAACCATTTGATTGTTAACTGCAAAACAACAACTAGGCAACAATAAAAAAATTTAACACCAAAATTATACACCCTTTTGGCTTATAATGAAACCCCTAAATTAGTTTTAAATAAAATCAACAAATTGCATATTGAAATCATACCTTTTTTCCATCAATAAACTAAGAAATTGATCATTGTAATCACATCGAATTGAGACATCGTTTGTTAAATTTATCTTCAGATCGCCAATTAGGTACATAGCCTTTCGCTGGAAATTCAACGTAGCCTTTCGCTGTCTAAACTGACATACTCTGCTTCCCTTGGCGCTCCCTTCAAAACAGAGTCAGCATCTAGCCCAGGGCACTCATAGAAATGGATACGTTTGATAGATGACATATTGGTTAACCACATTGGAATTTCTCGTATCCCAAATTCCAATATATCTAACGACTCCAGTGAGGTGAGGTGTTGTACTTCTTCTGGAATCGACTCCCAATGACTCCAACCATACAAAGCTAAAGACTGAAGGTTGCTCCTCAGCTTCTCTATCCCTTTGAGACTTGGGAAACAATCAAGCTCCTTTGAGAATCGCACAAGTTCTAACCTCCTTAACAAGGTAAGACGGTCAAATCCACTAGGCAAGGAAGTAAGTTTGTCACAATGGACAATTTCCAGTTCCCTCAAAGAACCACCAAGGTTGTGCAAATCGGGTATTCCTAAAAGACTAGAACAGAATATGATTTCTAGATGTTCAAGAGATGTGAGCCCTTGTAAACTCCGAATGGATTCGAGATTTGTGCAGTTCTCAATGTGTAATTTAACAAGAGGATGGAGATGATGTTCATCTAAGAGGATGATTTTCGGGCAACCATATATCGACAACGTCTCGAGCACAGGCGATATCAGCGTTGAGGAGTTCGTTGCTGCACCTGTCCACTTTTCCAAGCTTCTCATACGCCTTAGTTCAAGCTTTCTCAACGATAGAGATAAGGGCTTACTTGATCCTAGGCCAACAGAGCTACTTAAACTTGTCAAGCTGTCCATATCACTTAACAAAAGATCACGAAGAAGTGGTAGGTTCCAAACCGTTGGAAGACTGAGTACGTTGCCACACCCAGATAATGTGACATCCACAAGCTTGTCAAGGGGAATCCATTCCCCTCCAATATTGGTTGACATATTCATTATCCACGTAGGAAAACAATCACTTGAATAGTTTCTGATTGTCAAGCTTTTCACATTTGCATGGGTTTGCAAGCCTTCCAATATATCCTTGTCCTTTCGTCTCACACCCTCTTCGCTTGTATTCCAATGGAATTCTATCTTGTATAGATTCTTCTTTCCAACTAAATCTGCCTTGATAGCTTCTTCTTTGTTGCTAACTTCTTCAAGATTGGAAATGCCAAGATTCCCTCCAAGGTGTTTCAAACTGCCTAGCTCTCCAATTTGACATCCTTTCTCACGTCCCACTCTAAAGAAGGACAATGTTCGAAGAGAAGTCAATTGTCCCAAGTCCTTAGGGGAGATGTCATTATCTTCAAAGTCGAGATGGCGTAGGCTTATCAAATTTCGCATGCCTTCTGGGAATTTCTTAAAATTGTGACAGTAACACAGCTTCAAAGTTTGCAGCTGGTGAAGTTTAGTGATAGATTTGGGAAGAAATTGGATATCAGTATTTGACAAATCAAGGTACCTGAGATGCACCAAATCTCCAACTGAATCATGTATCACTGTTTGTGCAGAGGGACTTAACTTTAGGATACGCAAACACTTGAAATCTTGAAATGATATCTTCGTCACAACTCCTCTCAAGAACAACGTGTGCAGAGTTCTACTTGCCATGTCCTTTAACAAATTGTTGTCTTCTTCTTGGTACAGAGATAGATGTTTCACACGAGACATGTCTTTTTTTTTAGTCGGAACCGTCAAACATAAGCTTTCATCACCCGAAACATGTAAAGAAAGATCATGCAGTAGATCATGCATCTTACAACTTAAAACGTAACCATACTTATCCATTACAACATCTTGGAACAAGGCATTGCTTACCAAGATTTTGAAAATATCATTTCCCACATCCTCCATATCACTGTTTCTCGTGCCATCCACTTGAAGCAATCCTAATGCCATCCACAGTTGGATAAGTTCTTCCTTTATCATGACTTTATCCTTCTCAAAGATCGAACAATATGCAAAGCATTGCTTGGAAATCGAGTTCGGCAAACTATCAAAGCTTAGTTTCAAGGTGCTTAGAACCATGTCACCTTCTTCTTCACCCCAAACCATGCTTTTTTGGATGGACAACCACTTATCTTTGTCACCGTTGTAATTTTGCAACATGCTTCCTACTACCTTAACTAACAAAGGCAAACCACGGCATTTCTTCACGATATCACGCCCTATTTCCTTTAATTCTGGCAACGGTTTTGCTCTTTCTTCAAACATGGACCAACCCTCATCATCTAAGAGACCTTGCAAAGTACAAGAATTCTTTGTCATATCGTGTGTTCCGATTTCAAGTTTCCGTGTAGTGATAACAATGCCATTTCCATTTTGTGAATTCACGTTTATCACACAACTCCTGAAATCGTCCCAGTACGTCCTCCCTTCGTCCCAGACATCATCCAGGACTAGCAAATATCTCTTTGATCCCAACTCTTCTCGAAGCTTTGTAATCAAATTTTCCCTCGCTGGTAGCTCACATTTCTTACTGGTTAGGGATTCATAGATCATTTCCAGAAGTCTATTGATGTTAACCTTAATAGACACACACATCCAAGCTTTAACATCAAACTGTTTTTGAATTTTGGGATTATTGTAGACCGACTTAGCTAAAGTGGTCTTCCCAATCCCACCCATTCCCACAATAGGAATAATCGTTAGCTTTTCTTCTTTTTTTGATTCCGTTAAAAGCTCCACTATATGTAGTTCATCTTTCTCCCTCCCAACAATCTTGAATTCGTCTAAATATGAATGAGACTCCTTATGAAAACTCTTTGGAACAGGGCCTTGCGGTTCATTTTGTAGTCCTAATTCAAGTGCTTGTTTGTTGATGTCTGATAACTTTGTGTTAATTTTTTCGATTTTATGACCCATTTCTCTGCGAAATGAAAACTTTTTCAAATTCGGGAGACATCGTATCTTGCCGGTCGTGTGCTCTCGTTTCTTCACCTCATGCCTTAACACTTCATATTGAACCTCATCCAAAAGATCATCAGCTTCGCTCACCACATCTCTAAGCTGCTTCATCCACACCATCACGGCCTCTGTACCGTTTCGCCTCTCAGCATCTTGTAACTTGGCCCGAATCATCTCCAACTTCCCATGAAGGCGCTTCAAACTATCTTCGTAACCCCAAGCAATGGCAAATTCATTAGCAGCTATGGACAATGCCTTTTTCAGTATCCCCTCGGCTGCTGCAGCTACTAAGGCCTCAACCATGATCACTGTTGAGAAACACAAGAAGAAAAAAATGAGGAAACTTCTATTTACTATCGTTCTAAAACTTGTAATAAATATGAATACTTATTAATCATTTTACAACATTTTATTTATCAATTTCACACGGGGTTTGAATAAACTTATGTAGAAAAGTTATAGTTTATCATATATAGTTAAAGTAGTTTTAATGCGCACGGAGCTTAGACATTATGTTTTTTTTTTTAAAGTATATCTATAATTTTTATTTTTTTTATGTTTTATAAGTTAGTTATAAAGTATTATCGAAATTATATGAAAAGAATAGATTCATTAAATCTTTTATATATTAAGTAGTATATGAACTTGAGCATAATTAGTATTTTTTTTCATGTTTTATGATTCGACATTGTGAGTCAACTAATCTCAGCGAAACCACCCTTTTAGGTAGCTCGGAGTCGGCTTAAGTGAACCTCCGAGGCCACAAGAAGATTAATTTTTTCCTCGTTAATTAGTATTTTTTTTCTTTTGATTTTTACCTGTTTTATGATTCGACATTGTGAGCCAACTAATCCCAGCGAAACCACCCTTTTAGGTAGCCCGGAGTCGGCTCAAGTGAACCTCCGAGGCCACAAAGGGATTAATTTTTTCCTCGTTATATGCGAACCATTGACCTCCACTTTGAAAAGCTGGTATTCTTACTGTTTGGTATGTGCTTCTTTATTTACGATAATTTAGTATAATAGGTAAATCTTTATTTACGATAATTTATGTGCTTCGGTGGTTTTCTTTTTTGTTGTACAACATGATTTCAGGCAGACAATGAAAAATTCACCAAAAAATCTTCGGGTATATTTGGGATGTGATTAGATCAGTGTTCTAAAAGGCGCGTCTTGGCGTTGCCAAGGCGTGAGGCGTAGCCTCGCCGTTACGATATGGACCATGGCGTTGGCGTTAGGCGTAGCGTGAGTTAAGGCGTGGTGCCATTTTTAGAAGCTTTTAGAAAAAAATGGGCTATTTTGTATTTGGGCTATTTCTTTTTGGGCTTAGTAATTTTTAACTCAATTTTAAGTAGTAGTGAGTATATGACCACGAAGACTACAAGTTCATATTGATTTTATGCATAACACCTTTTGTAAACTCGATATGCATATAAAATATGATATTATTATATAAATTTATAAATATTATTTTGCCGCTATAGTCACGCCTTGAAATACGCCATGGCTTCGCAAAGGCTCCTAAGGCTTGAGGCGTGGTCATGCCGCCACGCCACGCCTCACACTATTTATAACTTTGGATTAGATAATGTTAAATTTTTGTTTAGAAGTAAGAAATTGTTTATGTTTGTTGTATTTTAAAATTTAAAGTTTAGAGGTATAAAGTTTAAGGGGTTATTTGTTTATTTTTTAAAGTTATAATAAAACTTGTAAATTTATAAATTTACACTTTTAACTTCATATAATTTATTTAAAATTAAATCACTAAAGTTTTATTGCTTATCTCATTTTTTTTCAAGTTTTTGTTTTCATAAATTTGACACATATATTTTTATGTATTCTTTTTCTCAATCAGATTTCTCCACCAAATTTTTTTATTTTTGACCAAAATTGATTTAATTTTGACTTTTTATTTACCAATCAAATCGCACGATTTTGCCTACGTGGCAAAATCAAGCGTTTTGATTGGTCTAATTTATTTTCTCATAAGATTTAATCTGACAAAAAACTTCGAAATGATATGATTATTTTATTATATAAAAGATTTATAATATAATAATATTAAAAACAATTACTGTTGTCTCAATATTTCAATCAAGAAATATTTTTAATGCTAGCCCATTTAACCCATTTAGCGCTCATTAGTTCATTAACCTGGCTCAAACATAACCAGCTCAAAGCAAGCCCAAAAATAACCCGGCCTAAAAAATAACCCAGTCTGTTTAAATTTACAAAATAACCCCTCAAACTATGTATCAAATTACGAAAACTACCCTCACTTTTACACTATTTACAAATTCGGCCCGATAAACTTGACCCGCCGCAGCGAAGCGCGGGTCTTCAATACTTGTTAAAAACTATTGTCACTCGACATATTAAATTAATAGAGTCTGTTTGATAGATTCGGAGGGAAGAGGGAGGTGGGTGTGGTGTGACAAAGTTATAAATAGCGTGAGACATGGCGTAGAGGCATAGCCTATCCTCAAGCTGTAGCGTGAGGCGTGCTGACATGGTGTTTTTAAGGTGGTAAAAAATATTTATAGATTTATATCATATTTATAATTATATGAGTAATAAATATTATTAAATTCAAGCCACAATCCAACATATTAGTAAATTCAAGTCAAAATCTCAAATATAGAAAATCCCCTAAACACTTCAAAAAAATCGTCAGGCCTTACGCCTTTGCCAGTCTTTTTCACGCCTCAACTCACGTCACGCCTAGAGTCGACACCTTGAGCTATTTCATAACATAGACGCCGCGCCTCGCGCCTTGACACCACCATAACACGCCTTTTAGAACCCTGAGTGTGAGCGAGAGCAAGAGAGCATGGGGAAAGATACATAAAGAGGGGTTTGTTTATAGGTTTTCGAATAGGTTGCGTTATGAATACCTCATACCCCACCTATTTTGTACTTTTTACAATCTCCACCCTCTCTAGACCTCCCTGTTTGCATTACAACACATTTTTTTATTAGTTTTTGTTCCGTATTTTTGACAGTTTAATACTTTTGACTTGTCAAACTTTATAATTTTTGTTCCGCACTTTCCGTTTCACAGTTTTATAACAAAAACAAAATTATAAAAAAATAAAAAATAATAACAACCGAAAATATTAGGATGTATTTGCAAGATATTAGAAGGTATTAATAATCTACCCTTTTTGAATATGTGCGATATATTGTCTGGTTGATGGATTAAGATTTATAGTGCGTTTTGGATTTAAAATTTAAAAGTAAAGTAAAGAAAAGAGAATGGTTTTTTATGTTCTTTTAGTTTTTTAATAAGAGTGAAAAGAAAGTTGGGAGGAAAATGCGAAAAACTTTTCTTACATTTTTAGGTAAAAGTCAAAAAATACCCACGAACTTTTAAAAATGTTCCGACATGACCAACGAACTAAATTTCGTTCTTACTAGACCAACGAACTTTCAAATATTGTTCTGATATTACCCATATCATAAATTTTTACCGACACGTGACAGTTATCTTCCACGCTAGCAACGGTTTTTTTTATAATTAAATTAACACAAGCTAATTCCACATAGGATTTCCACCCAAATATATTTATAGTCAATGACACATCCCCTAAAAGTCAACAAACACCATTGGTTTCATTTCTTGATGCATTTCATCCGTTTTCTTCATGGTCTTTGATCTTCATTGTTACAAATCTAATGACAGAATCTTGTTAAATCATTAACAAAATTCATAAAAATTATTTTTAAACAGTGAGAGAAAGGGGAACAACAAATGGATCACAAGATACAACCAGCTTAGATTCCAAAAGTAGAACGCTTTCTGATCTAGACATCTTGTTCAGATTTTCAGAAACAGACGAGGAGTCAAATAATCGACAGTGACTTTTCTGGGTATGAACCATTGGCAACATCTATTATATTAAAAGATACAGCCCCTTAATTTAAATGAGGTTGTATCATTAAAGGCTTGCAACTCATTCAGCAACTTTCATTCTGCAGTATCCATTAAATTCCAATGGTTCAGTTTCAAGTCTTAATGGTTCTCATCTTTTCAATTGCTTATCAATAATCATATTATGTCCTTTCATTTGCAGGAAATTAATATCCATATTACTAACCGAAGATCATTGAAATATATAAATTACTCATCATCCCTACAACCAAACTCCCACCACCACCCAACCAAATCCAAAACACGAAAGAAAGATCCACCACAGATCTTGAACCAAAATTAAATGTGTGCATCCTTTTTGTTCAAGAGCTTCAAAACGAAACGAAAAAAGGATTAAAAGAGAAATAGCAGAAATTAACAAGAACCAACCAATACTTACCCCAACTTGATATAATGACACAACCAAAACCAAAAAACTCCACTATTTTATCCCATGCTACTCACTATCAACAACCAAAACCGACACATGCAATCCCATCAAAATAACTGAAACCACATAGACAAATAACTCAAAGATCTCATATTTGATAAACCCGGGCACAAATCTTTAAAGACCTTATGAGTTTAAACAAATTTCTTCATGGATCTATAAGAAGATGACTTTCTTTTTCAATATGAAAAAGTATAAAGAAAGAATATAAAAATTATGCTATATCTTCTATCTTTGTTTCGATCAAAGAAAACAAAAAATGGAAGACAAATACAATC
>BQNB010100772.1:7368-24629 GCA_026074375.1 Tanacetum coccineum
TTATTATCTTCAGTGTCATGAGCTTAGTGCAACAATAAATACTTTTTATGTGATGCTGTATCTGTTATAGTAGTCGCATACGTTTTGAAATCTTGTGGTCCACTCTTGTATTAACTTAAACCTATGAATTCACCAACATTATGTTGACGTTTTAAACATGTTTTCTCAGGTGCTTAGCTTGGCTTGATTCTTCATGCTAAATGGACTCTATGTGCTAGGTGACTTCGCCAATTTCAAGACCTATCTATTATTTACTCGTTGTCATTATCAAAACTTTGTTATGCTTCCGCTACATTTAACTAAAACATTATTGGTTGTAAAACTTAATTAATATTTTCTTATGCAACGAGTATAACTTTTTCAAACGTCCATGATTAATGGTCGTTCTTTATTACTTTGTGTTCGGATTGTTATGACGTCACGCCCTCAGACACGTATTTCGACCAGGCCCCGTTTGGGGGTGTGACATTAATCCAACCAAACTCGGGCGAATGACAAAGCCATATTCGTCCACAAGCTTTATTACTAACTGTTTTATTACATGTTCAAGTAAAGATGGAGATGCAGATACCTTATTCCTGCAGAGTCAAGTTCATAGCCACATGCTTATACTCAAGACTCAATGACTTTGTAACATCAAGAAAGAATGACCCAAAGCTTCCACAAACTCTGATATCAACTTCTTCTTCAGTATGTCAAAATGATGAAGTTATGAATTGATGAAGAAATACAAACATAAAGTCAAGCTTTCAAGATTACAACAAGTATGAGCATGTTGGCCCGAAAGTCACAAGCATACAAGATGGCGAAAGATTACAAGATGATGATTAGAGATTAAATTTGGCTGATTATCTTAAGAAAGCTCAAGATCACATACCATGACAATCTTAATGAAACAAGCTCAAGCCACAAGTCAAAGATCACTACATAAAGATGCAAGATAAAAGATCAAATATTATACAAAAAGACTCAAGATCAAGACAAAAAGCTTCAACGATTAATGATCAAGGTCACAAGGAGAGATCTCTATGATCACCCCTTAGGGGGAGATTGTTAGAAATACAGAAAGTGTTGATCATTTATGAGATCTCAACAATCGTCCCTTAGGGGAAGATTGTTAAGAATTCAGTTTTTAGTGAAGTGACGATCATTATCGATCTCACGAGCCTTTGTAATAGCTAGACAATTTTATGTATTACTTAGTAAGCTAACCGGGCCAAAGCATAGAAAGCCCATGGCAAGCCCATGGAAAGCCTGGTTTATCTTTTGTATAAAATCCCTCTCCACACATGGAGAGGGTGTTGGTTGAATCATTTTTACACACACTCTTTAGTGTGTTGTCTCCTATCCATCTCTCTCTCTAGCTTTCTCTCTCTAGATATCATATGTGTGAAAAATACGAACTTACAGGTTTGACCGCTCTTTTAACTTTTGTTAATCAGCTTGCGTGGGTAAAAGTGTCTTGAATTGATTGTAGTTACCAACCAAACCGTGCCAGTCTCTCAGGCTGAAAACCACCTTTTCCCATTAGAATTAGGATTTAGACTGACATATGTTTAACATAGTTTTAGATTAGAATAGAATTAACATAGATTAAATAACCAAGATTTTAATTAAATTGATAGATTTAACCTCGCTTCTAGTGTTCGACACCCTACTTACCACGAAACTACTACCGATCAGGTACACTACCCGTTAAAGTGTTGTTTTTGGTTGAGTCGGCAAAATATAAATTTAAAACTTGAATCAGTATAATATACCATACAACGACAGCACATCAAGTTTTTGGCGCCGTTGCCGGGGAGTGAAAATTAATCTTGATTTTTATTTTGATATTTTGGTTTTTAACATTAGATTAGATCTAACCCTTAGGATTAGTGTAATTTAGATTAGTGTATATTCTGTGATATTTGTATATTTGTATTTAATTGTTTGCTTGTATATTTGTGTGTTTAATTGTTTGCGCATTTAATTGTTTTTCTTAAATACACTGTTCTGGTCGACAATTGAATACGGCGTATCCAGTTCCATCGGATACGGCGTATCCAGTTTTCTGTCCAATACAGCGTATTCATCCCAACTGATTAATACGGCGTATCCACTTCCATTGGATACGGCGTATCGATCATCTGGAACAGAAGCTAAAATATTTGATTTTCGTGCCAAAATTTTTACCTTTCTCCGAAACAAATCCTACTGATTGTTTATCCCTTGTTTCAGGTAGTGCATGACAAGGAGTTCTACGAACGAACTATTTACACCTTACGAAGAACCTGAACGAGAATTTCGATCATCAAGGAGACACTTCAAGACTCTAAGTCTTGACGAATTGAGATCACCTGATTTCAATCTACTTTCTGACCAAGAATACTCGGAGGAAGAAGAAGAGGAAGCAATGGCCGAAACAATGGAGCAATACATGAGCAAGACCCGAACGGACTATGGATCGGGAGTGGCTAGGCCTAAAATTGATAACAAAGATCAATTTGAACTAAAAGGACAATTTCTTAAGGAGCTTCGAGAAAACACATTTAGCGGTTCGGATAATGAGGATGCAAATGAACACATTGAGAAAGTTCTCGAAATAGTTGACTTGTTCCATGTTCCTAACATCACTGTGGATCAACTAATGCTCCGAGTCTTCCCTATATCCTTAACTGGAGCCGCAAGTCGTTGGCTAAGAAACGAACCAACTGGTTCAATCAAAACTTGGGAAGATCTTAAAACTAAGTTTTTGAACAAATATTGCCCACCTGGTCGAACTGCGAAGAAAATGGAGGAAATCAACAACTTTCAGCAAGAGCCAGATGAAACCCTTTTTCAAGCATGGGAACGCTTTAAAGAACTCTTGATGAAGTGTCCTCAACACTATTTGACTGAGATGCAGGAGGTAATTTTGTTCTACAATGGGTTGGACATTCCGACAAGACAAATTCTTGACTCAAGAGGTGCCATTCCAACTAAAACTGCTGAAGATGCTAAAAAGGCCATCCAAGAAATGGCTGAATACTCTCAAAAATGGCATAATGGAACATCTAGAGGAAGAAGTACTGAGACTTCTGACGGACTAGCTGCTATACAAGCACAACTGAACAATCTGGGAAGGGAGATCAAGAAGGTGAATGAAAAAGTTTATGCTGCTCAAGTCGGATGTGAACAATGCAAAGGACCCCATTACACCAAAGATTGCCCACAAAAAGAAGAAGGGAAAACCCTAGAAGAAGCTTACTACACGCAATTTGGTGGACCTTTTCAAGGAGGAGGATATAGAGCAACAGCTCCGGGGTACTATCAAAGGAACAACGCAAATCCTTCGTATCAAGAACGGAGGCAATCTATGGAAGAAACCCTGAGCAAATTCATGAGTGAATCAGCAAAGAGACACGAAGAAAACTCTAACTTGATCAAAGAAATCCGAGCTTCGACGGATGCTGCCATAAGGAACCAAGGAGCATCGATCAAAACTTTAGAAATTCAAATCGGGCAAATGAGCAAGGTACTACAGGAAAGAGGATTTGGAAGCCTACCAAGCTCAACTGAAACAAACCCGAGAGATCAAGTCAAGTCAATTTCTACCACTATTGAAACTGATTCACACTCGATACGCCGTATTGGATCATCCCAATACGCCGTATCCACTGGACAGAACAGTACATTGTTGTACAAGCCAAGACAAACGACGGTTCCTTTTCCAAGTCGTTTGGAGGATCATTACTGTGAAGAAGAGGGGAACTATGGACCAAAATTCACGGAAGCTTATGAAGCTTCAAATATCAAGAATACCATACCCCGAAAGGAGAAAGACCCAGGGAGTTTCACTTTACCTTGCTTTATTAATGATTTCTGTTTTGACAACGCCCTTGTTGACTTAGGAGCTAGCGTTAGTGTTATGCCTCTCTCGACCTACCTTAACTTAGGATTAGGCGAATTAGCTCACACTAGGTTGACAGTGGAATTGGCAGATAGGACTGTGAAATATCCAAAAGGAATAGCTGAGAACGTACTAGTAGGAATTGGTAAATTTACTTTCCTAGTAGACTTTATAATTCTTGATATGCCTGAGGATATCACAGTGTCCTTGATCCTTGGAAGATCATTTTTGTCTACCGCCCATGCTAAGATTGATGTTTACAAAAGAAAGATTACTTTAAGAGTTGAGGAAGAAAAGATTATTTTCAAGAGTGTTAAACCTGCTAGTAGTTTAATTAGGAGGGTCTACATGCTAAGTTTGAGAGAAAGAATGGAACTTGATTTAGAAGCTAGGCTTATGGGAGAGACTTTGGTGTTAAATAGATCATTACACCCTTTCTTGGAAGATTACATTGAATTAAATGATCTAAACGAACCATTCGAGCTTAGGAGAAATCAAAGAGATGATTTAATGCCTACCATTGAGGAAGGTGAGGTAATTAAGGAATTCAGAACTAGGAATGAAGATCTTGATATTAGGATTGATGATTACCCTAGTTATTGTGATGATGATAAAAAGATCCATATAGATTGTGCCCATAACTTAAAGTTTTCATGCATAATATGATTTGAATTTACACACGTCAACTTTTACCTGTTATTGTTTGTCAATGTGATGACAAGAAAATTTCATAATTCAATAATGGAAGAAAAGATGGTGTACAAAGGGGATAATATTGTAGGAGCTTTAATGAACATACCTATCTTTGTTGGAACCTTTTTTGTTGTGACTGATTTTGCAGTTTTGGAGGATATGGATGCTTATCATGATGAAGGAATGGGCGATGTTATTTTTGGCGAACCGTTCTTAAGAGAAGATGGAATTAAAACTAGACGGTTTGATGGGATGATTACCAATTACAATGGTAATGATGAAGTAACTTACCAAATGGTGCGATCACATCCGAGGTTTAAAAACCACACTAATAAACAATGCAACAAGATCCCACCATTACTGAAGGTAAGTGAGAATGATAAAAGGAATGGAATCTCGCATGCATACCAAAAGCTTAAGGGGTTCTACAAAGGAGTTTTAAATCTAGGACCCGATTACATTCGAAATGCGAAGATGAAAGAATGGCTCATACGCTGGCACATTAGCGTGCTTAAGATGGAATAAAATGAGGAAGCTGAAGAAAAGTCTAACTTAAAGACTTTGCTGTAAACAAAAGTGCTTCCCTGGAGACAACCCGGAATGTTATTTAATTTTGTTATCGAGTCTGTCTTCCCAGACATCAATACGGCGTATCCGCTCCATACCATACGGCGTATTGATTGTCTGGACGTTATCAGTCTTTATTTTTGATGCACTTTAAAAACATTATTGTCAGTTCTGCGAATACGCCGTATTCATTAACTTGATACGCCGTATCCACAGTCTGACTCGTATTTAGTTTGTTTAGTTTAGTTTAAATTAACCGTAGGTACCAAGATAGGAATGCACTTGTTTTTTCCTATATTTTACACAGGACCTCGTGAAAGAAATATCAACGAATATTGGTGGAGAATTTTCAAATCTGGAAGATCTTGAAGTGTTGGAGTCTTGAAACCTCAAGACGGCTGTTCAACACGAATTATTGCTCATAAACGCAACTTGGAGAATCTACCGAGCAAATATCAGGGGAGTTTCTCATTCTAATTCTTTTTAAATTCCCGTATTTAATGTTTTATATATACAACGAGGACGTTGTATAATTCAAGTGGGGGGATGGAATTAGAATGTTTACTTGTCCTAATTTTCACAATAAAATGCTTAAATTATGCTCAAATTTAAAAAAAATTCAAGCATACTTTTGTGAAATTACATGTTACATAACCCACACACAATAACCCTTGTTAGATATTATGAGGATTTAACCTTTCCGTTTCTAAATGTTTACCAAAATTCCACAAAATATGAGTGTGCCAGTGATGTTGTAGACTTTAGAACTTGGCTTCGTATATCACTCGAGACCGCATTGATAAGTACTATAGATTTAGATGGAGTAACTTGTTTAAATTGATAAATCTTAGGATTACAACCAAATTGCCTTTACATGTTGCTTATTAACTAACTACACCGATTAGTTAACCTCCCGTTTAAACCCTTTGCACTCTCATCTTTAGAGTGATGATCCACTAGAACAACTCGTAGAGCCAATCCTTTAGGAATTTACACCAATTATTTGTTTCGTTACACCCTTACACCTTAACCTACCCTGTTAGATTAAGTTTAATTTACAGTTGCTAGTTGCTTAAAGTGTAAAGTTTGTATTTTCCGAGTCTTGTGTCATTTTCTATCTTTGGTACAGTTGGAAATTTGCACATTGCAAATGGGAATGCATATTAGTAGTCAAAGCTCATGTGATTTTACTACCGTCACAATTATTGATGAAACCGAAGGACGAAGAATTACCGAAGGAATTATCCGGAATTATTATGATCGTGAAGATGGTGAAACTACACCGAGATTTGAAGTATAGTTAGCAAAAAAAAATCGAAAAAAAGAAAAATACAAAAAGAGAAAGAAAGTTTGAAGATAATCGTTTCGCAATTACCGAAGGAATCACACGAAGGATCGATTATTCGTCGCTACGTCTAAAAAATCAATGATGTAAATTATTATACGAAGTGGAAGATATCGCCACTTGCCTTGTAGAGTATGTAAAGTTTTGGGATGATTGGGAAGTTGACCATTACGGGAACGCCAACTTAGGTTGATGTTTTCGATCTATGATTAAGACGTTGTAAATAGTTGTGTCTTTATCATGGTAACTGTTGGGAAATAAGTGTCTAGCAACTTGTATCTTAAGTCTTAATCTATTTGTTTCTTGCTTTTTATTTAACAACAATTTAGTTCCCTCTCACCTAATGATTAGCCTCTGGTTTTACGCGAACAAAGATTCATACGAACATGAAATTCTATCCCGGCTATTCAGGGGTGTATGCATGTCTTGTACCTTGTTGGTTTATGACTTTTGGTGAAAGTTAGAAGGTTCCTACCCTATATCATTCTTCATCCTAACTGTTGGTTAAATTCAAATGGGGATGTGATCGAACACTCATGTCTATCTCGACGATTCGGGTGTGTATGTGTGCTTCATCTGCCTTGTTGGAATGGTACTTCTGGTAAAAGATTGTAGAATGAGCAAAACGTACACCTTCCATACAAAAACCCATATTTACCTTTATAAACTTGTTATTCCTTAGCTTTAGCGGTGGAGATGTGTATCCTTTCCAAGCTTATGATAGAATACTCGTCACGACTGAGCAATTGAGTGAATTAGTTACATGTTACCACATAGATTAGTTGAGTGATTTAAGTGTTTTCATCTTCCTATTTCGTGAGGTGTTTGGTTGTGTACTTGTAATAGATAAAAAAAATGCTTTAACGGAAAATATCCTTATGGATACATTTTTGTAAACTTCTAAAGGCTACTTGAGGACAAGTAGGATTCAAGTGGGGGGATATTTAATGACATCAAATAACGTCTATTTTATAGCATCATTTATCCCACGATATTTACCATTTTTATATAGTTATTGCAAAGAATTGTTACTTAATCGTTTATATTTGAGAATTGCAGTAATTATGGAGTAATTGGTGAAAGATAGCAAAAGGCGTGCATTCTAGAGCTTAAATGAAGATATTTTAAAGATTACTATTCTGAAGACCAATACGCCGTATCCATCAAGAAGATATGGCGTATCCATGCCTGCACTCACCAAACGACCACAAAGTATGAAGACCAATACGCCGTATCCAGAGAAGCTCAATACGCCGTATTCAAGATATGGAATTAATATAATATTCTGGAAGATATCAAACATGGTCCCTACTCCAAGAAAAAAAAAACAAAAAAGAAGAAAAAAAAAAAAAAAAAAAAAAAAAAAAAAAAAAAAAATAAAAAAAAAAAAAATAAAAAAAAAAAAAAAAAAAAAAAAAAAAAAAAAAAAAAAAAAAAAAAAAAAAAAAAAAAAAAAAACAAAAAAAAAAAAAAAAAAAAAAAAAAAAAAAAAAAAAAAAAAAAAAAAAAAAAAAAAAAAAAAAAAAAAGGAAAAAATAACTCCCATACGTCGTATCCAACTCCTTGGATACGCCGTATCGAACCGACTTCCAGACCCTATAAATACAAAACTCAAAAAACGAGTTTTAAGTGTGCTAAATCATATTCTCGATACCTAAACCACAAAATTCGATTTTTAGAGGAGAAAAAGAGTAGAAGAGGTCGAGCAACGTATTCAATTCCATAGGAGACATCGTGTAATTCCATATACTTTAGTAATCGTTTAGTTTTTGGTATCATTCGTTAACTCAGTTAGTTTACCTTGGCTAAATAATTACTCTTGTATTTATTATGACGTTTATTATGAAGATCTGAATGTTTGGTATTTGTTTATATCGATTTCTTTATTTATCGTTGAGTGCTTGTTTATGTTTATCAATTTATACTTGTTTACGCGCTTTTGTATGCGACCTATCATTCAACTGGATCTAGTAAAGTGGACCAAGCGGATCTAGAGTCCGGGACAACTCTCCATATAGTAATTTATACATCTAAAATAATTGTTACACAAGTATTGTCCTTCTAAGTCTGTGTCTAGGATACGCTTCGGGCTTAACTAGTTAATTGGATATTGCCGATGGTTTATTGATCGTGTTGACTAACAGGTGAACTAGATAATTGAACAAATAACTTTTTGATTCCATTGGATAGTTGGACAAGTGGACTACTAGTGTATAAATTGCCATTAAGCGGTAAGTGGGTAAAGTCTCTATGAGCTAGGGTTTAACAAGATCACCATTGCTTTAATCCCTAAGATAGATTATAATCAGCAAATTAGGATGCTTTATGCGGATGCTTTAATTGTGACAGAATTAATGTGTCTAGGTCTTAGGATGATGTAACGCCTAAGTCTTAAGAATGATATGCCACCTCGAGAGAAGAAATCATTGCACTTAATAAACAAACCAACATTCTAATCGGATTAATAATGGTTAATACAGTTTTCTTATATAAGGTTCGACCGCTCTTTCATCCTTTGTTAATTAGCTTGCGTGGGTAACAGTGTCTTGAATTGATTGTAGTCACCAACCAAACCGTGCCAGTCTCTCAGGCTGAAAACCCCCTTTTCCCGTTAGAATTAGGATTAGACTGACATAGGTTTAACATAGGTTTAGATTAGAATAGAATTAACATAGTTTAGATAACCAAGATATTAATTAAATTGATAGATTTAACCTCGCTCTCAGTGATCGACACCCTACTTACCACGAAACTACTACCGATCGGGTACACTGCCCGTTAAAGTGTTGTTTTTGGTTGAGTCGACAAAATATAAATTTAAAACTTGAATCAGTATAATATACCATACAACGACAGCACATCACATGCATCTGAATTTAACTAACTTGTAACTGTTTTGACCTATTCAAAGGCAATTATAATTACACTTAATGACCATGTTTAATGAGTCATGTAACCACTGATTCCTATAATCATAGAGGATTTTATGATGCAATTAATAGGTTGAAGAATTATCATAATTCCATGATTTGGTCTTTGAGTTTTCTATAAATAGGAATCACACTTGCATGGAAAACATACAGAAAACATAAACACTTAGAAGCGAAGGGTTATTGCTTTGTGCCAAAAGTAAGAACAAACACTTGGTCTTGTCTAAAGAAAGTATTCGTGTAACCCAGGTATAGGGTCGAATAGTCTTCTTTGGAAAGTGATAACACGATTCTAAGTGATATTCGGTACCCATTAGTTGTCTTTGCCCGACTGGAAAATCATACAAACCCTCCAACAATCAAAGAAGACTATTTTGTAATAATCAATGGCTACTACAATGAAGTATGTGATTGCTAACTTCTCCAAACTGGATAAGTTTATAGGGTTGATTTTAGAAGATAGCAAAAGAAGATGCCCTTTTTTTGTCAACCATGAGTGTGGTGTATGTTCAAACTACACCAATGCCAGAAGATGGCGATAATGCTACTGTGGAGCAGATAAGGAAGAGGAGCACATGAGAGAATGATGACTATGTATGTCGTGGTATCATCCTCAATGGTATGTCTGATTCCTTGTTTGATATTTATCAAAATGTTGAATATAAAAAAAAAACTATGGGATTCCTTGGAAGCCAAATATATGGCCGATGATGCATCAAGTAAGAAGTTCCTTGTGAGTAATTTTACTAATTACAAAATGGTTGATTCTAGACCTATCATGGAACAATACAATGCAATTTTTGGTACACTTGGTCGATTCACACAACACAAGATGAACATGGATGAGGCTATCTCAGTCTCTTATGTCATTGATAAACTTCCCCCTTCTTGGAAATATTTCAAGCATACCCTAAAACATAAGGAGGAAATGACTCTAGTTTAGTTGGGCAGTCATTTACGTGTTAAGGAATCCCTCAAGGTGTAGGAAAGTGACAAGCCAAAGAGCAACAATGTTGTTGGTACATCTGTTGTCAATATGGTGGAGCATCAGGTACAATGACAACAAGGGCAAACGTAAATATCAAGATAACACCAAATCTAATCCTAGCAAGAAGTCAAAACTGACTTGTTGGAAGTATGGTAAATCTGGACACTTGAGAAGGGATTGCAAGGATGTTAAGATTGGTAATACAACCAATGTTTCAGGCATAAGTACTCCAGGGATTGGTTCTAACAATCATTTGAAAGGTCAAAATATGTTTAATAAATCTTTTCACATTTATTATGTTACATATATATCTGAAACATACTTTGTACAGGATGACGATGTTGCATGGTGGGTTGACAATGGAGCTACAATCCATGTGTGTAAAGATAGATGTTGGTTCAAGACTTACAAGACACTGAATAATGAATCAATTCTTTCCATAGTAAATGAGTCAACAACCTTGGTGCATGGACGTGGTTGTGTAGATTTAAAATTTAGCTATGGAAAGATTGTTTCTTTGTTTAATGTTTTACATGTTCATAATAACAGGAAAAATTTGGTTTCTAGTAGTGTCTTGAATAATTGTGGTTATAAACAAGTGATTGAATCTAATAAATTTGTTTTGTCTAAACATGGTATGTTTATTAGTTTTGGCTATTTTTGTAATCAAATGTTCATGCTTAATATTGTTTATTATATTATTAATTTAGTCCTCTAAACTGAATGATTCAATCATATGGCATGCTAGACTAGGCCATGTCCACTTTAGAAAAATGCAAGATATGTCCAATGATGGGTTAATCCCAGTCTTTGATATGGACACTGAAAAATGTAAGACTTGGATGCTGACCAAAATTACTAAGAAACCATTTCAAGGTGTAAAACATGAAACTGAAGTTTTGGAGATGATCCACAGTGATTTGTGTGATTTACATGCTACTCCCTCATTAGGGAATAAGAAATACTTTGTGAATTTTATTGATGATGCTTCTAGGTTTTGTTATGTTTATTTGTTACATATTAAGGATGAAGCATTAGATAAATTTAAAGTATTTAAAACTAAAGTGGAATTGCAACAAGGAGCCCTAATAAAAAATAAGGGAGATGAATACATAGATACTTTGTATTTTTAGTCTGTTGGTATAATCCATGAAACGCCTGCTCCCTATACTCCACAACAAAATGGTATATTTGAAAGGAAAAATAGGGTACTAAAACAAATGTTTAACATCATGTTGTCCTATTCTGGGCTGAGTCAAGGGTTTTGGGGTGAAGTTATGTTAACAGCTTGCTATTTACTAAATAGGGTTCCTAATAAAAGGAACATGATAACCCCTTATGAACTCTAGAACAAAAAGAAACCAAACCTGAATTGTCTCAGGGTTTAGGGTTGTAGGGCAGTTGTAAGACTCCATGATCCAAAGCTAAAAACTTAGGTGAAAGAGGCATTGCATGCATATTTTTTGGATATGCTGAGCATTTCAAGGCTTTTAGGTTCTATGTTATTGAACCTAATGAATTTGTTTCAATTAACTTAATAATTGAATTAAGAAATGCAATCTTTGATGAGAATAGAATCTCATCTATACCTAAACCAAGTCAGAGGTCCCTAATAAATGAAACTGATGATGATCTTGGTATTTTAGAGGTCCTTGATGAGGTCCCTGAAGAGGTTGTGGTCTAGTAACCTGAGCTTAGCAAAAGCAATATGAAAAGGACTCTAAAATCATTTGGACCTGAATTTCAATTATACTTAATTAAGGAACAAGAGATGAGATCTATGACCAACACTCCTATTGCTCTAGTGTTGAGACTGGCCCTAAAACATTTGATGAAGCTATGAAGTCCCAAGATGTTGCTTTCTGGAAAGAAGCAATAAATGATGAGATGGATTCCATCATGGGAAACAACACTAGGGTGTTAGCTGATCTACCACTTGGTTGCAAATGGATTTTTGAAAGAAAACTAAAGTTAGATGGAACTATTAAGAAGTTCAATGATAGATTGGTCATTCAAGGCTTTAGACAAAAGTCAGGGATATATTACTTTGATACTTATGCTCTAGTGGCATGTATCAATACCATAAGACTTATGATTGCTTTGGTATCAATTTACAGTCTGATTATTTATCAAATAGATGTGAAGACAACTTTCTTGAATGGTGAATTTGATAAGGAGGCATATATGAACAAACCTCAAGGCTTCATCATGTCTGGCAATAAAAACAAGGTGTGCAAACTGATTAAGTCTTTATATGGACTGAAGCAAGAACCTAAGCAATGGCATCAAAAATTTGATGAAATAGTTTTGTCAAGTGGTTATCTTCTTAACCAAGCTGACAAATGTGTATATAGAAAATTTGATGAATCGGGTAAAGGAGTCATCATTTGTCTATATGTTGATGACATACTGATCTTTTGCACTGACCAAGTTTAGGTGGACATGACAAAGGAATTTTTGTCATCAAGGTTCTTTATAAAAGATATGAGAGAGGCTGATGTTATCATTAGTATAAAGATTAAACATGAAAGTAATGGTTTATAAATTTCCCAGTCTCATTATATTGAGAAGGTACTAAAGAAATTTAATTAATTTAATTGTACTCCAGTGAGTACTCCTATGGACACAAGTGAGAAGCTGGTGCATAATAATGGTAAAGTTGTATCTCAGCTTAAGTATTCTTGGGTAATTGGCTATTTGATGTATGTTATGAATTATACAAGGCCTGATATTACTTTTGCAGTGGGTAAACTAAGTGGATATACTAGTAATCCTAGTACTCAGCACTGGCAAGCTATTCAGTGGGTACTGAAGTATTTGAAAAAAACTATGCACTATAGTTTATTATATACTAGAAATCCTTTAGTTTTAAAAGGATACACTGATGCTAGTTGGATCAGCAACACTGAAGTCAATTTGTCTACAAGTGGCTGGGTATTCCTGCTTAGGGGAAGTGCTATCTCATAGGCTTCCAAGAAGCAAACATGCATCACAAGTTCAACAACGGAATCTAAATTTATGGCTTTAGTAGCTGCTGATAAAGAAGCTGAATGGTTGAAAAACTTGATTCTTGAGATTCTACTATGGTCTAAATTATGGAATACGTAGAGGGGGGAGGGTGAATACATTTTCGTTTAAAAACTTTAAAACTTTCGTATCAAATCACCAATCAAGTTTGACTCAATATGAGAAGTGTCAATTATAGATTTACAATAACTAACACATATTCTAACAATATAACCATACCTACATTATTTACTACAAAGAACTACACAACCATAACTAACACGATATACACAACAATTCACACAATCATGAGCATAATGCAAGTGTTAAAGTAAAGCGATAAATGTAAAGAAATAAGTAAAGCAAAAGGTAAAAGAAAATGCAAACTGAACATAGTGATTTATAGTGGTTTGGTCATGAAGCTCCTCTTCGCCCTACTTCACTCCTCGCGTATCTAACTCAAGAGTTATTTCATTAATCAACAAGCTCCCTTTAGGCGGATAAAATTGTTACAAGTCAATTATACCAATTTCTGACACTAAGCTAAATGTCGTGTCCTTCTTCGGGTACAACTTAACCCGTTATGTTTTGTGGCCTAACATAACAAACCTTGTGTTTTAAGGCCTAAAAACATAAACCGCGTCGCTTACATTATTTTCTGACACTAAGCTAAATGTCAAGTCCTAATCTTAGCTAGAACCAATCTACCACTTCACCAATGTATTTTGAGGCCTAAAATACTAACTGATACACAAGCACTACTTCTAGATTTATACACTATCCGAATCTACACAAATACACAAGTGATATTATCAAATAACTTCATACTTTACTATCATTTATCCCACGTATTTTACCCACTTTTATATAATTATTGCAAGATATTGGTACTTAATTGCTTAAAGTTTATTATTGCAGTAATTATGGAGTCACTTGTGAAGAATAAGCAAAAAGGCACAATTCTAGAGCTTAAATGAAGACATTTGAAGAATATTATTTTATGCACCTATACTCCGTATCCAGTAAAGAAGATACGGCGTATCAGCGCCAACTCAACACAAGAAACGCGTAATGATTAATTCCCGATCCGGCGTATCCACTACTCTCCAATACGCCGTATGCATAGCTGTTCAACAGTCAAAGATATGCATTTATTATGATTGATGGTAATTAATATTGATTGTTTTGATCTTATCACGGATTCCAAGGAAATTAACCCTATACGTCGTATTCACCTCTCTGGATACGGCATATCAAGGGCATTTTTAGACACTATAAATACGAGGCTCAAAAACGAGTTTCAAGGTGCAATATCATATTCTCTGTATAGTATACAACTAAAGTTAAATTTCTCAAGCCAAAAAGAGCAGCCAAGGTTGAGCACCAATCCTAATTCCATAGAAGACATCGTGTAATTCTTACTTTCTTAATCATTCAATTTATAATTGTTTGATCACGTTTGTAATAATAACAATGATTGTGGGCTAATACCCTTGGGTATTAGCCATGTCAATGAAGATTATAATGTTTGGTTTGATTTAATCCGACTTTGCTTAATTTATCGTTGTTGTTTAATTATGTTTATCGCCTTATGCTTGTTTATGTGCTTGTACATGCGACCTATCATTCAACTGGGTCTAGGGAGACCTAACCAGTAACCTAGACGCCGGGATAGCTCTCCATGTTGTGTTATGCCCGGGGACCAATAGATTCACAAATGACACCTTATCTTACCTTTGATTATGAAGCTTAGTTGGACCGGCAGGTGACCCGTAATTGATCACAGTATTGTTCATTAATTAATTGTATAATTTGTGGCTGGTGATACGAGGTATAAAACAACATCAAGCAATAAGTGGGTAAAGTCCCGATGGGCTAGGGTATTAACAGGATCTCCACTGCTTTAGTTCCCTATGGTAGATTATAATTAATCTAAAGGATGCTTTATGCGAATGCGTTAATCGTGACAGTATTGTTCGTGTCTAGGTCTTAGGAAGAAGTACCGCCTAAGTCTTAAGAATGTATGCAGACCTCGGAGATAAGGAAGCCATTGCCACTTATTAATCGCATACATTTAATTGGATTTAACATGGTTTATCATTTTCTATATTTGGCTCGTACGCATTTCTTGTTTTTGTTTATTTGTCTTTTCCCTTTTCTTTTTTTTTTTTTTCCTTCTTGTGCACTTAGAATTGATATTTATCGCCATAAACCTGTGCCGGTCTCTTAGGCTGAAAACCCCCCTTTTACCTCTAGTAAATATGTATAACATAAGTTTAACCAGTAATTATACTAATTTAGATGGAATATAATACTGATAGAATAATAGGTTAACTCCCGCTCTTAGTGTTCGACACCCTACTTACCATGAAGCTACATCTTGACCGGGTACTCTGCCCCTTAAAGTGTTGTCTTTAGGTTAGTTACCTAAATATAAATGTAAAACCTGATAATCATAAATAACACCTATACAACGACACATCAACAAGAATTACAATATAGAAATCGAATCTACTTTATGAAATACAAGTGATTAAATGTAACCACTTCTGTGCAACCCAATCTACTACATGATCTACAAGTAATCAAGGATGATCACTTTCATGTAGAGACATCCTATACTTTACTAAATACCCCATGGTATTAGTAAAACTAACATAGAATGTAACCATGATCCATGCCTTATGCTAGAACCATGATCAAAAGACAAGAAAGAAATTCTATGTATGTAAGTAGTGTGTGCTGTGGGTTTTTCATCAAGGAGGAGGGGGAAGAAAACCTTAGCCTTTTATAGGAGATCCTTGACTTAGAGAAGTCTCTTTTGTCCAATGGATAATAAGGTGATTCGATAAAATCATGCAGTAACTAGTTTCCCTCCATCTTCTAGAAGCTAAATTCAAATTTGAATTCACTAGTTTCCCTCCATCTTCTCGAAGCTTTGATTGGGCCTTAATGGGCCAAACTCTATTACGCCTTAATGGGCTAGCCCGTTTGCTTGACCTAATCCAACTAGTGACATATGAGTAAGAGTCTCAGGATGTCAAGATCGAGTTGTTAAATGTATATTTGTGATGGATAAGAATGGTGAGATATCCGTGAGTCGTAGTGGATAGGGATGGTGAGATATTCGTTAGTTGAAGTATATATCTTTTTTTTCCTAACGGTAAATTTATTAAGAAAAGGCCTTAAAAGGCAAATTACAAAAAGCACAGGGTTTTAACAAAACCAGGACACATCCCTAGCTTAAACAACTTTGGCCACACAAACATAGGCATTGGACATGTCCCAAGCTCTAAATACAAGACATCAATACATATGAGAATTAGGTAGCTAACTAAAAGACACTAGCATACTCTGAATCATTAGGAAATCCCGAGGCCAGTCAGAATCCCCTGAACCATCACCATACACCAACTCCAATAGAAAGCATAACCTCAATACATAAAGCAAATACAAACTATAGAAAAACAACAAATTACATAACCAAGAGAAACAACAATCTTCAGCAAACAATAAACCAATAAGACACCATCAATCACAATCAAATAACCTGCAAGGGAAGAACATAGAGAATGCAGTCCAAGAGTGTTTGCCTCCTTAAAAAAACCTATCAAGGGAAAAACCCAAAGGGAAAAACCCCAAGCTAGGAAAAAAGAGAACAACCCACACTTGAACCTTCCCAACCAACCATTAAAGGATTTGAACTTGAGATCCAACCATCCATACATCAGCATATTCATCATCATAACTCCAGAACCTCTAACCCTTTTAAGTTGAACCACAAAGCTGAGCATAAATTCATGAACAAGATACCACAGAACCTGAAACATATCACCATATTGCACCAGATTCTGCATAACA